>JBANCZ010002928.1:0-14071 GCA_037040025.1 Sphaerogastrella javana
TGCACCTACTCTTATAATCAAATTTTGGATACCTATCCCCAAACCCCCACTGGTGGATACCCTGAAGCTTAAAATCACTTAAAAATCGCAATTTTGAAGCTAGAACGTTGTGCTTTGGAACATATATCAAAAATTTCATTACACATCTACTTTTACATCGATTACTGATATCAATTATCGATTAATGATATCGATTATCGATTTTAATTATCGAAATCGATAATTGATAAAACTATGCAGCACCGAAAATACTATACAGCTCCGATAATCCATATCACACCAGAAATACTATTCAACTCCAAAAGGACTATACTTCCCCAAAAATACTATTCTGTTCCGAAAAGACTATACTGCCCCAAAAAACTAAACACAGGGTCCCTACTGTCGGGCCAGTCCCTACTGTTGGATATTTTTTTTATTAGCACACGTACAATGCATATCTCATATACCCTTGACTTGTTACCAAGTACAGGCACTTGGCTGTTACAGTGTCACCAAAAAGATACCGGCTGCAGCATGAAATCGGAGACAAACAAACCGAGCATATAATTGATTTAAGCATAACAGAGGCTAACAGAAAGAGACAGAGGGAGAGAGAGAGAGGGAGAGAAAGAGAGACCGAGAGAGAGAGAGAGAAAGAGGAAGGGAGAGAGAAAGAATGAGAGAGAGGAGAGATAGAGAGTGATAGACACAGTTATATATTTGCACACGTAGCTGTGTGCATGTAAAATGAATGCGACACCGAAGATTGTCAGCTGACAGGTAGACAGAAAGACAGACAGACAGACGGACAGAGAGACAGAGAGACAGACAGACGTCAGTCAAGCAGGCAGGCACGAAATTGATTTCCAATAAGGAGCATGCCACGTTAGATTGCGTTAATTTTACGCTAAATCTGTTTTACTCTTACCACCATGAAGAGACAGAATGGGGCAAGGGGCAGCCGCAGGACTTCATTGATAAACTTTGACATTGATGAGTTAATGATGATGATGGCAAAAAAATTCAAACACTGTCACACACATACGACGGTAAAAAGAGCGAGAGCGGGAGAGAGAAAGAGAGAGGGAGAGAGAGAGAGAGAGAGAGAGATACTCAGACCCCCAGAACAAACAAAATGTCAAACGCGTCGCGCTCTTTGTATGAGCTGCTTGTTAGCTTTTGGTTTGGATATCGGGTATGGGTGTTGGGTGTGGATATTGGGTGTCGCATGTGGGTGTTGGGTTGTGGGTGTTGGGTTGTGGGTGTTGAGTGTTGGCTGGCACTGTTGCTGCTTTGTGGGGTGGCATTGGGGTGTTGTTGGTCTTGCGTCTGTTTTTATGGCAAAAGTTTGGCAAACGACTTTGTCATTTGTCATGGGCATAGATATGCCCAAAAATTTAGTCGCCGAGCGCATCAAGCAAAAGTTCTTCTTTCCAACTTTTATTCTGTTTCTTTTTTTTTTGTACTTATTTTTTATTCGTCTACGTCTATTATTAACTCTGCACGAATAAAGGCATATTTCTTATGGGCTTAGAAGCCATAAAAATAATTTTTATAAAAACACTTTGGTACAGCTGAAGTGCGACTTAAGTAACTTGATTTCTTAATAATTATGATAGATGTGTGAGTGTGTCTGTGTGTGTGTGCTATGTCATTTAATTGATTTAAGTGCTGTCATTATTGTTATTATTTAATGGAATTATAGAGCTTGCAAAGGTTAACCATACATACATTACACTTTACACTGAAAACTATTTAATTAATACAAAGTAAATATAGCAAAAAATAATGATTCAGGTTCTTTAAGCATACTTCATCATAAGTTAATTATGAAGGAATTATATTAGTATATTTTTAAATTTATTCATTCATATATAATATAAAATATAAATACGTAATGTGACAACTCATACTATACTTTCTATACAGGGCAAATGTAACAGTTCGAGCATATAAGTATTGAACCTCTTAACTATTTTAAAATCGAATAAAGAAATGTAATAACAACAACTAAATCAAACAAAAATACTTTACAAAATATATTACTATTCGTGGCGTTTACAATATATTTTTCTTAAAACTGATGACAGACATCCATACATTTTAAATTTATATCAACGGTTTTTAAAATACATAAAATTGATTGAAATTCCAAAAGCTCTAGTACAAACTTTAGCAAAACGCGAATGTTAGATATATTTTTATGTATACAAATATTTAATTTAAGTAAATATTCGCGCATTATTTATAGAACAACTTAGCTTTCAGTTCGTATTTTTCCAATGGAATAGATTCAGTTTTAATGAAATTTCAAAATCAATTCCATTTTGCATATTTAAACGAAGAATCTACACATAGATTTGTAGATTTATGCGCATCTGAAGTTAGTTTATTCATTATGAATTTATTGCTTCAAATATGGTTATAAATAATGCCAATAGTGCGCAACTGTTTCTCTTTCTCGCTCTCAAAATATTTCTCTCCCTCTTCCCCTTTCTCATTTTTCTTTGCCGTCTTACTCAGAATCCTATACGCTGTCTCACTCCAACTTCTAGTTGATAAAAACCTATTTGGCCTCTAGCTTAGCAAAGAAACTTTACCGCCCATTCAACAGAGTTTTTGTTTTTTGTTTTTTTTTTTGCAGTGTATGGCAGAAGAAGGAGGCAAAACTGTACAAATAAGCTGAGATGGAGAGGGGAGACGAGGTGGGAGCTTTGGCAACGGTAACCAAAAACTCAATTTCCGTTTGAAAACTCATTTCGCATTTTGGTTGTTTTAAATCAACAGCAACAGAGGCCGTTCCAGGCCAAACAGACAAACAATTGCGTAAAAACAATAAACAATGCTCTGGCAACAGCAACAGCAGCAGCAACACCGACAGCAGCAACACCAACAACAACACCAACAACAACATCAGCAACATCAGCAAAAGCAACTTCAGTAGTAGTAGCTACTATGGAGTGAGAGAGGGTAACTGAAGGATGCGAGACGGTGTTAGGGAGAGGGTAAAAGAGGTGCTACAACAACAAGTAACAGTGGAAGCAACAGCGGCAACAACAACATCATCAGAAACAGCAGCAAGAGCATTGCTCATGTGCATGCCCACAATTAATTCACAATAAAACAATCAATTGATTACCATTACATCCGGCCGCGGAACGGAAATTTTACGCAATATCCTTTGGTTAAGCGACCCAATCCGACCAAGCGGCTGACCCTAACTCCCAACCCACTATTAACATTTTCCCTGTAGCTATTCCAGCACATTACGGTGGGTGGGAGGTGGTTCCTGGGTCTGGTCTGTGTTAAGTTGAAGCTCAAAACTTTCGAGCAAACAAACAGAGGTACACGAAAACAATAACAAAATCATAGAATCTAAAATACAAATTGACATGGCGGTTAACGGTTTTGATGTGCCGAGCCGCAGACAGAGCCACCCATACTCACAGTAAGATACACACACATACTACCTGGGTCTAAACCCCCTAGGTCAAATGTACCCTCTACCTGCTTTTGTGCCGGCACTGCAACTGATTAGCGCTGAAATGTGTGCTTGCGTGCTCCGACCAGTCTGTCAATATAACGCCTTGGGGTCTCCAAATGAATTCATTATTGTCTATAGGCTATAGACGGCCCCTTTGGCTAGTTAAACTGTAATTAAGGGATCCGGTTCATGTTCTTTGGTCTGGGTGCGTTAAAATAGTGTAGTTAATAGTTCTAATAAATTGGGCATGTTGAAACTACATAATTTTTTTCATTGACGAAAGAAACAAATTGAATACTTCAACAACTTTGACTGGTCGTTTTTGGGGCGATTAATCAGCTGAAGTATACAGATATTAAGATATATGGTTATTTTGAAGAAAAAGCCATAAAATAATAGAATAAATATGAAACAAATTTACAAAATTTAAGACAGATAATATTATTCAATTACAATGATCTATTAACCAGAAAAATTATTAAATATTTGACTTAACTTTTAGAAAATCGAATTATTTTAGTTGTACTACTTCATTAATAGAGATTAAAAATATATAACAAAATTTAAAATTTAAAAAAGTCTAAATTGTTTTCTCTTTCGACTTATATTCACAATTTACAGCGTAGCTAATTTCGATAAACATTTATATGGTTCTATATTTTCATAGTTTAAAATAAATATTTTTAAAAATAACACTATTATTTTATAGTTTCAAAAACAACAATAAATAATTACACATTTTAAGGCATATTTTAAAATTTGAATATTTGTTTTAAGGTCACTGTTTAGCGTTCTCTACTAGACTCTACTCGCTGCGTCACTCATGCACAACGTTGTTATTTATTTAAACCATTACAACACTAGCTAAAATTACACTTAAGTGCTACTAGTTAGCAGTGATTACGCAGTATGTATAGAAAACTGTCCAGTTAAGTTTCAATTGTTTATCGCGCGCTGTGGTGGCACGTGGCATGTGGCATGTGGCGTGCGCGGCATGTGAAACTTTTATGATTAACCATGACAAGCGAGTGACAACAAATTAATTAGGCACATGGTAATTTTGTGGTTTAAATTGTGTCAGTTGCATGTAAATGTCACCAACACTGTGTATTCAATTGACATGAACGCCTCGCCTCATAATACATACGCATAAGACGCTCGACTGTTGTATGTAGCATGTTGCATGGGGAATGGGGCAAGGTCGTGTTATATTTTTTTATTTGTTTTGTTAAAACTTACCGCAGCAGCAACTTGTTATGGTAAGACTTAAGTTTCACTTGCTATCAGCAACAGCAACAAGACAGACACGCGTCTGTGTGTCTCTCTGTCTCTTTCTTTATCTCTCTGTCTCTCTCTCTCTCTCTCTCTCTGTCTCTCTCTCTCTCTCTCTCTCTTTCTCTGTGTATGTGTGTGCGTGTGTTTGTTGTCGTTTAAAAAGTTAACACTAGTCAAATTCAACCAAATTTGTTGCATACTTTGCTGCGCCGCTACACAAAACACACTGAGCGCAAAATGCGAGCGCACAGAACTCAGATTGCTCTACTGCATTTAATGAGCTGAAGGCTCTGCCATCGCTGTCGTGCTGTGTGTAGCATGCTACAGCTACCACTTTGGCGCCACACACAACTGAGACAGCATGAGCACAGTGGGTACAGTATACAGTATATATGTATGTGGTAGTAGATGCTGCCAGAATTTGCGCCAAAACGCTAAAACACAGCGGGGCGTTCATCAGCAGCAACAGGAGCAACTGCAGGAGGAGCACTATGGGGTGCAGCAGGGGTGGAAACAGTGGGTGCAACAGTGGGAACTACAGGGGGTGCTACAGAGGGTGCTACAGAATCGGCAGCAGCTAAACATTGTAATGAAAATTGCAGGCAAGTGAAGCACAATGGATGAGCTACAATAAAAACGGCTTAAAATGCAAACTGTTTTTCGATTTTTCTTTTTTTCTTTTTCGAATTTTGTTTATTTTTATTTGTATTTTGTGCAGTGCAAAACGGCAAATCATTTGCATTTTGCTGCTTCGATTAACAGTCAAGAGTTTGGCTCTTTTAACGAGAGCTATATATATATATATATATATTTATAAATATTTATGCAGTGATTATTGCAAACTTTCAGTTTCAGTTTGCAGTATCTGCAACATTCAACACTTTCAACTATAACATACAACAGTATATCTTTGTTTACATAGGGTCTTTACTAAAATATCAAATCAATACTATACAAACTATAAAAAAATACTACTCTTTACTATTCATACATTATGTTCATTCCTAGAACTTCCGTTCTAATACGATATTAAAATGTAGAAAGCTCTTGATAAGTTGGAAAAAGTTGATATTTATTTGGATATCTTGAGAATAATATTCGAATGTCATAGTAAGAGAAAAAAAAATGCAAACAAAATTTTATTTATTAAAGATTTGCAGAAATATCCAAAGCAAGTTTCGACAGCTTAAAGTCAAGCTTAATTGAAAATTCATGATGTAAAAAAATTTGGTATAAAATATAGTGTAATAAAAAAAATATTCTTTATAAAATTATGATCGTCTCGATGACAGAATGTAACATCTAAATATGGACATATGTTTTGGCTCTTTCTAGACCAGGGTCCGTCTGTCCGTCCGTATGAACACCTAGATTTCGGAAACTATAAGAGCTACAGCATTCATATTTGTTTTGGTGAAGTCTCTTTTGTATTGTAGCCTGGCGTTTAGAACAATATAAAGAAATATATTATAAATAGTTTAATTAAATAAATAAAAAATATATAACATATATATTAAAATAAAAATTTTTTTCAAACATTTTTTTTTAAAATTTTTCTAAATTTTAGAAATTCACTTTCCTTAGTTCATTAAGGAGGAGCCGTTACCACCAAGGGAAAGGTAATTGCAAATGAGTTGACGTATTCAAGTATAAACCTACATAGATACGTAGATCAACAAAAATATATGCATAGCTTTTTCTACAAGTCTGACATCTTTGTAGTTGGTGTTGCCTTTGGTATTAATTCGAAACACTTTCCGGGCGTATTTAGTATGACTTAATTAAACAAGGCATCACGACTGACGTCATCGATGGCCTCACGCTGTTTATTGATATGTGCGTGGAGTGGGACATTGAGAGAATGAAAATGAGTGAGTGTGAGAGTGAAGGAGTGAGTGAATGTTTTTGAGTCAGTGTGAGTGTGTGGGTGCCTGAGTAGAAGACGTTAAAATCGGAATCATATAGCGCACAGCTGTCAGGAATTTGAGCGACAGCAAAGCGTTTAGTACACACACACAGAGAGAGAGAGAGAGCCTCAAGTGCCGCCGGCGCCAAAAAAAAAATATGACCCACTTAGAGGCCAGCAATGGCAACAACAATAATACCAACAACAACAAATAACAATAACTGTAATAATAAGAACAACACCAACAACAACAATAACAATATTGTAGTAGTACAAGTAAAAACATGAGCCCTGCCATTTGCCAGCCATGTTGCATGTGCCCTGGCACTTAACTCAATTTGCAATGAAGCTGTCGCTCGTTGTTGCTGTTGTTCTTCGTAATGTTGTTGGTGTTCGTGTTGCTGTTGTTGTTGTTGTTGTTGTTGTCGTTGCCAGCAACTGCAGCATAACGAAATTGCTGGCATATTACAAACGACACCATAGTATCGTTATTATTGTTGCTGCTGTTGTTGTCGCAATTGCCACAAGCCGCAGCAACAACAACAACAATGACAGCCACAACTACAACAACGCCATCTTGACTGTGTCATCAAAATCGAATTGAAATGAAAACCACAATTGAAATGTCAGACAAACGCATTGCAACTTGATTTTTTCGCCGTTTTTTGATTTCTCATACACATTTTGTTTTTTGTGTGGGTAGCGACGACCCACATAAAATTCATTTCGTAGCAGACACAAGCAACAGCAGCAGCAGCAGCAGCAGCAGCAGTTGAATTGCTTGTTGCTCCACAATTTGCCATGGAAGCTTCATTCAATCGGCGCGAGCATAAGGCGCAACAGGAGGCGACGCCACTATCAGACACACAGACAGACAGAGGGAGAGGCAGAGGACGTGGAGACAGCATCATGCCATGGCGAAAACAATACAGACATGCAGACAAACAGACAAACGGACAACAGGCCATACAGATAGTAGATAGCAGACATAGCAGACTCTCCCTGACAATATTTGTTGGGCATTTTCTTTTTTGTAGGCGCCGTATAATGCCACGCCGTGGCATGCTGCGGCCAGCTGCCGCTTGACAGCAGGGGCATGACTTGGGCTCACATTCACACTCACACTTACACTCATACTCGCACTCACACATAGCACGATGTGCGTAAGGTGTCCTTGTCACTAGTTGGCCCAAATTAAAGCTAAAGTTTGCATACATACAGCTGTGTTTATTGATTGACACACACATACACATATGCACTCAGTCACACATACACACTCAGATTAATACACACACACACAGCGGACATAAAACTGTCATTAGTATTGTTTGCCAATGAGCTGCTAAAAACCCCGACTGCGCTCTAAGAACACTTTAAAAGCACAAGAACACGAGCAAAAAAACAAAAGAAATGAAAACTCAATTCGCAAAAAAAAAAAAATGGGAAAATGAAAACGCAAAGAAAATGTCAAATTGAATTCCAGTCACGTGCACACAATGACACACTAATCACGCTCTAAAATACATGCATTCGTATAAGGAGTATAAGCGAAAGAGTGACCCAGTTGCAGTCGACTGACTAGTAAATACCCTGTGGCTTGCTAATTGATAATTTTATAATTATTTTTAAATTTTATTATAATTATTTTCTTACGATAAAATTACTTAAAAATATTTAGTTTAATATTATGATTTACTTGTTATATTATTTAGAATGTTTCTTAATAATAAAATTTCAATTATAGTATTAATATAATAATATATTTGCTCAATTTTGATTTATATGTTTAATATAATAATTTATTCATTTAATTCTGTTGTTTTAGTGAATATTTTTTAATTATTGGGTAAATATAATGTTATATTTATTATATTTTGAATTTTGGGGCTGTATTATTATATATTTATTTAGTTTTAAATTATAGGGCTTAAACAATAACATAATTATTCGTATAATATTTTTATTAAAATTGAAATTATTGTTTCACTGATATACTAATGAAATTTATCCTTACAGTTTTATATAATGATACAATTTAGTTAATTTTGAATTATGTTGTTTGTTATGATAGATTTTGTTTAATTTTGGATTATTGTGTATATTGAATTATGGAATTGTTATGCTAATATATTTATTAAACTTTAAGATATAGAACTGATAGACTTATTACTATATTTATTAAATTTTCATTAATTGTGTTGGTATAATGATATTAAGAAATGTAAATCTTAATGGTAAATATAAAATATAAAATATAATACTAATAGAATTTTTAATAAAACAATAAAGTGTAAATTATTATTAGGATAACATAACTAATTTAAATATTAAAAAGTGAAAATTCCTCATCTATGTCTCATCAAAATATACTCTTTATATTAAAAAAAATTTTCTCAAATCTGGTATATCACTCGATTTGCAGCATAGTTTGCATACCCATTTCAATGAGTACAGGGTAGCATCGATGGACTTGGTCAGAGGTCTGTGTAACTATGAGCAGAAGCAGCTGCATGTTACATTATAAAAATGCCAAAAAAATGCCAAAAAAAAAATGCCAAAGAAAAAATATAAATAAAGATATCAAAAATTGAATTTGCCAAGGAATAGCAACAAAAAATCGAAAAAATCTCAAAGCGAACTGAACTCAACTGAACTCAACTGAGGTAAACTGTATTTAAGCTGTGGTGAATTTCTAAGAAACCCCCAAAAACAAATAAAACACAGGGTCTAAAAAAATAATCAAGAGAATAAAAAAGCGACAACAAATCAAAGCAAAAAAACCATGAGGGTAAGCAAGCCAACTCGTTGAAATTCGTGGAAGAGCAAACCAAAAAAAGAATGAGAAAAACACAATAAAAATATAGAATGAAAAAAAAAAGAAAAACGAAATAAAATGAAGAAGGGAATATAATAAGCGCGCACTATGCGAACTGAATAACTGAGAAAAAAGTGCGCGAAGATTCAACAAATGACAGAAGCCACGACAAGCAACAGAGCAGAGACAGCAGCAGCAGCAAGTTGTTGTTGCAACAGCAACAGCAACAGCAGCAGCAACAGCAGCAACAGCAGCAATAGCAACAGCAACAGCAGCAGCAGCAGTTTAGCGACAGCAACAGCAGCAGCAGCGACAGCAACAACAACAGCGAAAGCAACAGCAGCAACAGCAGCACCAAAAGCAGCGATAGCAACTGTGGAACTTACGAATAGTGGGATGTGGAAGACAGTATAAAGAAGCAGTGAGAGAAGGAGGAAGATGAAGATAGCAACTGGAGAAGACCAGTTAGAGCTGCTGTTGCTGCTGGGATGGCAGGCAAGAGAAAAAAGCGTAAGGGCTTTGTGCCTCAGTGGATGTGTCTGTGTTTGACGTATGTGTGTGTGTGTGTGTGTGTGTGTGAGGGGTTGCTTATATGCTTGAGAGCATGTTTGTATGCATGTGTGAGCACGAATGTGTGTGTGTATGTGTGTGTGTGTGCAAATTACAGACTAACAAGTGGTCGTTGACTGGCAAGTCAGATAGACCTCTCTCTCCCCAAGACCACAACCGCGGATAGGAGCACGACAAGGAGCACGACTAGGAGCACGAGTCACGAGTTGATTTGATTTGACAGCAAGACATGACATTTGGGCAGCCAAAGCAGTTAGAGAGACTGATAGAGAAGGGAGAGAGAGAAAGAGAGAAGAAGTGAAAGAGAGAACGAGAGAGAGAGAGAAAGGGAGGGAAGCCTGGTTGCAAGACGCATCTCGCTTGATGTGAAGCCCAAATGAAAGAAATGCCAAGCCATGCCATGCCATGCCATGCCATACCATGCCACAAGAGTGCTGCCACGCCCACTTGTGCCACTGTAAGTACGCCCACTGCTGCTGTTGGCAAGTGCAAGTAACCGCAAGCCTTCAGAAAACCGTGAGCCAAATATAATGAAGATGGATCTTGGCCGACGACGACAACCAAGCGACTGGCATAACAATGGCCCTAACCGGATGTAGCACTCGGAAACGGAAATGAATAGCAGGACATGGACATGAACAGCAGCAGCAGAACAGCAGCAGCAGCGACAATACCATGGCCAATGGTGCTTACCACTTCCATAATAGATGCCAGCCATCTCCAACTATTTTCTATGTTTTAACATACAATACGTGAATAAAAGCACACACACACACACACACAGCCATACACACACATACTCAAAATTATACACACATACGCAAACATTCATACCGCGCATACAGTGGCTCATTTATGTTAATGCACATGCAGCACTTACAGTGGTTTAAACTCGACAAAAATTACATCGAAAAATCAAGCTTTCAATTGACATTGATCTAAATTTAGTTGACTTTAGTTTGTGTTCTTTGAATATTAACTAAATCATAAATATGTTTTTCAAAAATCTTTATATATAATTTATTTTATTATTATTTTTTTGGTATTTCTCACTAACTTTCGTTAGCCACTGTGCTGCAGTTAAAAGCCATCATAATTAGTATATGTTTATGCATAATTGAGCCCAATTTAAGCACTAATTTATGCTAAAATTGTAATATTTTTTATGAGGAAAACTAAAAAAAAAAAATTCAAAAAATTCAATAAATAATTTACACAAAAATTTCTAAAACAAATTGATGTTTTTTGGTATGATTTGATATAATAATATTTATGCTCTGTTAGGTTAGTTCGACAGATACTCTTTCTAGTAAGAGTATCGCACATAGATCGCATTTGGGTACCCAGTGGTATCGACTTTTTCGGTCATGATTTGTTCAAATTAAAATAAAGATCAAGCTCCCAAGATCAAACCCCAATTCAAATAAGTTGGTATGAAATATTAAAGAAAAATTGTTAAATAAACATCATCATCATCAACATTAACTACGTATCAAGAAATGTAGAATACGTAGTTGTTTGTATTTAATATAATATATATAATATTTTTAACGTATTAAACGTTCTTATTAAATAAGTTTTTTAGTATATTGAATTAAATAATTAGCACTCATTTATTTGAAAATTTTATGCTACAATTCACATATGATTTATGCCATAATTTGCATATAATAAATAAATAAATTTTATAACGAATTTCAATAATTAGTCGCGATTAAAAGTTAAAAAAAAAAAATAATAAAATATGTTTTCATTTGAATTTTATTTAGAATATTAATTTATTCCATATTATTTAGTAATATGGATTTATTGTTCATTTGGGCGATTGCATAAACATGAACTTTTTGCATAGACTGTACGAATGGCTTTGCGACACTATGCAGAGTCCTATAGACTTTTGAATGCATTCACGTATGTATGCATGTATGTGTATATATGTGGATGTATACATGTATGTATGTATGTTTATGTTGATGTATGTACCAATGCATGTACGTTTGTATATATGTACTTATGTATGCTTGTATGTATGTATGTCTGTACATCAATATGCTTGGGAAACAGCTGAATGAATCGCTATAACTCACCTCTTTGTTGTGTTCGCTATGTGCGAATTGTTGTTGTTTTTGTTGTTGTTGCTTCCTCTCCCTCTTCTTCTTCTTCTTCTTCTTCTTATTTTTGTTGTTCTTATTGTTGTTGTTGGAACTGAGAGCTGCACGTGTGGCTCTAGTTGGCGCTTAGTGGGTGACAGTGGGCCAAACAGTTCAATTTCTGCTCTATATGCAACGTTGCTGCTGTTGCTGTTGCTGCTGTTGCCGTTGCTGCTGCTGTTGCTGCTGTGTGGTTGGTTTGCTCTTATGGGCGTGTCAATGTGGGCGTTCGTTGTGATTGCTGGCAACGCTGTGGCTTAACTACGCTTCACCAGGCAGCCTGACGTGCTGAAAAGTCACTTTCAAGTGTTTTCACTTTCCTTGCTGCTGCTGCTGTTGCTGCTGCTGCTTTTGCTGCTGCTGCTGCGTATACACGCTGCACGTGCGCGTTTCTGTTGCACGTTGAAAGTTGTTGTTGTTGTTGTTGTTGTTGTTGTCGTTGTTGCTTTTGCTGCTGTTGTTGCTTCTGTTCTTAGCTTTGCCAAGTGCCACTTGGGTGGCGTTGTTAGTATGCAATTTTTTTTAGTTGTTGTTTTATTTTTAGTATGCACACACTCACACACAGATAAGCAGCCTTGAAGCACTACAACAACAACAACAAGATCTGAATCTAAGGCAATCCTGGCCAGCCATTTGAGGCACTTTTGTTGTTCAAAAAACTAATCCGTATTTTTTTTCGTAGTCGTTTGCTTTATTTATAATGATTATTTTATTGTTTTAGACACTGTACTAATATATAATTTATATAATTTAAATGTTATTAAGTTTGTTTTGCTTGTAGTCAAATGCTGCTGCTGCTGTTGGCCCCACTGTGCATATGGCTGGATTAGAGAGTTTGGATTACCGTTAGCAGGCAGCGATGACGTCGACGTCGACGACGGCGTTGCCACATGCTAGCATAACGAAAGCGCGGCCGCGGCGGCGTATGACTAATGTATTAAAAGCTGAACAATTAGTAGAAGACTAGGCGTAGTACAACTAATTAACGCAGTCAGAGACAATTAATAGATGTTGTTGTTGTTGTTTTAGTATGACTTACTAATGCAATTATTTATTAAACAAGTCAAATTTGGTTGTGCCACGCGTCATATAGCAAGTAGCACGTTGTCGCTGCTACCAATACCAATGCAATTTACTTTCTCTCTCTCGCACGCACACACACACAGACGCAGAGAGAAATACGCGAATGAAAACACACACGTACACGCGCACGCACACGTACACGCAATACGCACGCACACATACAAAACAAAAGAGCGTAAGCGCGCGCTCTCTCTCTCTCTCGCTCTCACGTTCGCGCCCGCTCTCAATCTCTCTCACTTTCAATGTCTCTCTTTCGGTTTGTTTGTATGTGTTGTGTATGTGTGTATGGTGGGTGAGTGTGTGTGTGTTTTTGCAAGTGTATTTGTAGCGTTGGACGCTTTCCTGGCCGTCTATGCTCCGTGTCTAAGCGATGCCGTAATTTTGTGAAACACATAGACAGCTGTTGCAGCCTAAATCGCACACACACACACACTCGGAGTCGCATACACTCGCACACGCATACTAAGCATACGAATTGCGTATTGTTTAATGTTGACACGTGGCATGCAGCATGCGGCATGCATTCAATGCACACATACACACACAATTCACCTTCACGTATTTAATAATATTTTCGATTTTCTACGAATTTTCTTTGGCTTATTTGACCAACAAAACGTTGTGTGTGCTGTGTTGCAGCGTGCTAACCGCGTTGATTTGTTCGCACCTTGGCTATTCGTTACTAAACTCAACACAGCAGCGAGAGTTGCCCACAGGCGCACACTCGCTATAATTTTCGTGTGGTGAAAAACACACGCATACACACACACACACACACACACTCGCACTCACCCACACACACACAC
>JBANCZ010002929.1:0-14068 GCA_037040025.1 Sphaerogastrella javana
CAATAAATTCGTTATATATATATATATGGTAGTCCCTGTCTGTGTGAACGCAATCAATTTGCGGTTATTCAGCTTGAACTCGGCAGCGGGCCAAGTCTAGTGCGAAATACTTTAAAGTGGAGGGTGCATGGTACAGGGTGCAGTGTGGATAGTGCAGAATGTACGATGCTGGGCACAGGGAGCAGGGTCGAGGGTGCAGGGCGCAGGGCCAAGTGGCGAGTGATCAAATTGTAGCAGTAGCAGAGGCAGTGCGACACAAAGGTCAAAAGTGAAGTTGAGTGTGTTGTTCGAATGCCATGTGCTCCATGCCCATGCAGCATCATGTCATATGATATAATGCTAGTGACACGGTGCAGCTGCATGTGGCTCTCCTGCTGTTCTGTTACGCACAAAATGCTCCTACAGTGTATGTATGTATGCATATGTATGAGCATACCGTTTATACTCATACAGAGGAGCAGAGAAAGTGAGAAAGAGGGAGAGAGAGAGAGGAAGAGAGAGAGAGAGGGAGAGAGAGAGAGAGGGCACAGAGAGCTGTTGCTCTGTTGCTGTTGCTCTGTTGTTGTTGCTCTTACTGCTGTTGTTGTTGCTCTGTTGCTGTTGCTGTTTTTGTTGCTGTTGCTGTTGCTGTTTGTTGTTGCTGTTATTGTTGCCGTTGTTCGTACGTGCCAGCGCAATTGTGTCACGGCCCAGTGCACTGGCAGCGTGTAATCCGTGGCATGACTGCTTGTAAATGCAGTAGCCTGTTGCCCTACTAAGTGCTAGTCGCTTAAAACTAAACGCTTAACATGCAGCCATTGTTGCTGACTGATTAATAACAGTTGCCTAGCATAGACATACACCCCAGCAGTCCCCGCCCTTCTTCTACCGCTAAATGTGATGGCCTTAAGCATAGTACTGGCAGCTGCTAGACAGGCAACACAGCATCAAATGGCAACAAACAGCAGCAACAGCAACAACAACAACAACGAGAAACAACAACAACAAAGAGCAACAACAACTTGTGGCATGCTAACATTGTATGCTGTAAGTAACTCGAGTTGAATTGAATTTATGCTGCTGCTGTGCTCGATATGATTGCAAAAGTCAATCTAATGGAAAATTCCATTTTCGAAAACATACACCCACACCCAAACAGACAGACACACTCACAAGCACACATAAACACACACAAACCCACGCACACACGCACACACATACACACACACATGTGTATTTAGTGCCATGTATATGCATGCATATATGTATGCTCCACCGCTTTTGATATGTATGACACACATTCGTCGGAAGACTATAGCTTAGGGCCTGATATAACAGAAACATATACATATATAGCATACTCCATATAGCATATAGCATATATAACAGTGCATTATGCATACGGTTCTCTTAACAGAGCGAGAGCTCTAAAAGTAGAAGCGGAATTCACGTCGAGCTCCTTTAAAGCTGTCATAAGTCCTGAGGGATTTATGCAGACCGGAGCTTGCCCGGTCCAAAACAAAGTTGGCATACAGATTCAACGCCTGTTAACTGCCAACATCTGAACATATCAAAAGTATGTTAACCTTCTGTTGATGTCTGTTAAGTTGCCTTTGCTTTGGCATCGGAGAGTAGTCGAAATTCCTATCTATTCATCGATACAGAAACGATAATCAGGATTTGAAATTGTAGGGCTATGAATGAAAGGAAAACGATTAGTAGTACTGTTACTTAAAATCAATAAAAATTGACATTAACTAACAAAAAAGGGAAAAGATATCACTAATCTGTCTATAGCGGAGTGGGGTCTAAAGAGGTAGAGAATGTGATGTTTGATCTTGATCTTTGGAGATGAAGACAGTCTTGTTGGAAATTGTACCATTAGATATAGTTCTGTTGTAGATAGTGTTTGTGAAGATTGTGTTCTTGCAGATGGTGCTTTTGGAGAAAACCTTTCCTTCTGCCAAGTTATACAGATAAAAAACTAAATATCTATTTGATTTGCTCTTCAATTCAACATATTCATATCGAAACCTTCTAAATCACAGCATTTAATATAGTTATTGGCATACGATAGCTTTCTTTTACATATATCGATACACTAACAACTTAAAAAAATACTTAACATATGTTAAATAAGTGCTATGGAATTGAATTCATCCTGCAGCAGGTGTCATAGCTCAAAATGCAAATCGTAGTGGAAAACGCAAAAGATTGTAAAAAATCTCTTCACACTGATTCAATTAAATAAAAATTATCTGCAGAGATTGAAAAAATCAGAGAGCGAGTGAGCAAAGAGATTATGTGATGAAGTAAAACAGAAAGCAGAGGGAGAAGGAGAGAGAGGAGAGACAGAAAATGAAAAAGGGAGAGATGAAGAGAAAAAGAGAGAGCATTAATAAAATTGACGTAGCTCTTCACACACAGATGTGTGAGAGTGTCTGTCTCTGTGTCTGTGTCTGCATTTGTATGTGTATATGTACTCTCGTACATGTGCTACCTCTTAAAAATATATACGTGTAGTAGTACTTGCATTAAAGCTAACCTTTGATATGCACAAGGCGCCTGGCCAACAATACGTCCAGTGCTTTTTCATGTAGCCCCTTCTCCACACACAAATGCCGCATATTAAGTAGCCGCCAGCGAGTCGCATGTGAAGTCTATAAAAAAAAAACCTAAAAAAAAAAAGCAAAAACTGGAGAAAAAACTGGCACACATAACAAGACAGCAAGGATTGACTGTGGCGGCGGCGGCGACTCTGACTGTGCTTGGTTGTTGAATTTGTCTTTATGTCGGCTGTAGCTTACGTACATTCCACATACGCGCTGTGGGCCACCGTGTTGACATGTGAAATTTATGCAAACAGACAACAGACAACAGACAAGAGACAAACATGCTCTTACCAAATGCCGAATGAGGAGGGCCACACGACAAGTGCAATGTGAGTGCACTAAACATATCCGTTACGTGTAGTACAGTGAAGCGTAGTGTAGCACACGAATACTCAACGTCCCCTTCATCTGCTCATTAGTAGTAAGCTTCTGTCATATACACAATATGTGTATACTCAGGCCTTGGGCACAATGTTGTGTAGTGCATAGTTTGACAATAGTTTTACTTCAAGCCGTTTGTAAATATTTTGTAGCCATGCAACGCTCAAGCGACTAAGTGACAAGGCATATTCTAGAATACACGTACGCAAAACTAATTTGCATTGAAGTTTTACCAAGTCATTTCCTTGGCGGAAATTATGAGCCAACTTAGAGCATATTGAAGGGTTCCTCTCTGTCTCTCTAAGGCAAAAAAAAAAACAGGTCTCCATATCGTCAAGACAATGATTAAAACGTTGCCTCAACCAACATGCAGCTGCAATTTCCCTTTACTTTACAACTTTACAAACAGCCATAAAGAACTTTTGCCAATCCAAACCCCCCTTTTCCGGCACTCCTCAACGCCTCTGCTTGACTTGATTAATTAGTTACTACTCAGTGGGTTCTTTTTACCCCCGTTGTCACGGATCGGTAGACAGTCTAAAGAATGCTCTGCAACTTTTTGCCAAGTTTTTCTCATAACTTGCTGTTAAGTTAGGCAAGGCTTTCTACTAATACAAATATCATGGTTTACACTTTTATTAATATAAATCCTGGCATTTTTAAGCATTAAATCATTTCTTAAATAAATCAAGCCTTGGTTAAGTTTATCCTTTGTTCATTGTTTTGATTTGGTTTAGGTATGTCATGAAATCCTTTTCGTTGCTTCCATTATATACACTGATTCGCATTAGTATTTGCTAATAAATATTTAAATCCCATTGCGGAAATGTTGTGTAATTATGTCAGCTGCATAAACAATTCACTTGCCGTTGAATTACCTAAACAAATTCAAAGCTAATTAGCTGCATGATAAACAGTTTCCATTGAACTCTTTGAATTTCTGAAGCTGTAAAATGAAATTGCAAGTTGGCATTTCCTTCTGCAGTTTATGGCCATAGTATACTCATCAATGGGGTCTCAAACTATGTTCATTAATCATGTTGCATAGTGTGGGCCATAAAGTAAGACGAATCTTGTGGCTTCTTGTAGTGGTTTATGCTGCCAATTGAATATTTAAAGGTCATGTTCGAAGCGCACTTCGTTCTGAGTTTTATGGTTAACATGAAATATGACTTCAACATTTTTGGCCCATAAAAACTGCCAAGTTGATTAAATTAGAAAATTTAATGTGCACAAAAAAACAAAGCAACAAAATGGCCAAGTTTTTTTTTATAACTGTGACGGACAACCTTGAAACTTGATAAATTGTAGCAAAAAGTAGCAGACGGCAACAACAACAACAACAACAAAATATAGCATGAACTTAGAACTAAGCCAGAGGCATGTGAAAAAGGCAGCAAAAACTCAGCCATAAAATGAAATCTTTAATCATTTGAGTGACACAGACACGTTCTGCAGCTGGAGCGAGCACGCTTCATACGCATACGCATAAGGCCATTGGCCATGACCATGCCCATTGGCCATTACTGTTCCTAGTTCAACATGTACAGTGGCAACAACAACAACAACAACAACAAGAACAGAAGCAACCGCACTGACTGCATAATGTCTAAAGTTTGTGTATAGCCAGTGCCATAAACAGGAAACAAGTGGAGCGAATTTCATTAGAAGCTGCCACTAAACCACACCAAACCCCACCCACTAGACCCACATGCTAACTCAGCCAAAGGCCGAAGGCTTAACCCCTTCATAAGCCTGACTAGCGTTCGCAACACGAAAGTTTTTGTTACTGTGCGGTCTTGGTCTTGGTTAGCCAAAGTCTTGGGCGCAATGTTAACCAAAAAGTTGGCACGGCAAGGCAAACGTGGAAACAATTAATTCAAATTAATTTCCCACCAAAAGTTTTTCAGTCGAATTCATTGGATAAACAAAATAAATAAAGTTTTATACACACAGCGTATGCGCCATTACTCAATGCAATTTTTGCGAAATTATTTAAATCTTAAGGCTAGCAAATATTATCTTCAATGCATCACATAACATTTATATGATTTATATTAATTTAACTTCATTAAAGTTTAGCTTTAATATTTCTTTACATTATGTATGCGCCATTACTTAATAAATTATTGAAACTATTGTTTATATTATACTATAAATCATATAGACTTATATGACATTTAGTTCATTAAAGCTCTGCCTTAATTCTTCTTTATGTAGGCCATTGCTCAGGGAATTTTTGATATATTTTTCCATTACTTAAAGCGAGAAAATATTCTTTTGATAATGCCATATATAATTTATATTATTTTTACTTAATTAAAGCTACACATTATTATTTTTTTACATGGCGAATGACCCATTTGTCTATGAACATTTTGAAAAATGCTTCAAACATATTCAGGCAGGAAATCTGTTCTTAAATATATCATTAAAAAAACTGAAAGTATTCTTTATAATATAATATAAGGTTGTCAAAAAAGTCCTGCGGTATTTTCAGCTTTTTAGTGACTTTTAGCTTCTTGAAATGGTTTATAACCGTTTGATTACTCTTGTCCAGCTCTTGACCGATGCTATGGCTTCTACTGTGCCGGTTTCTTTCGACCAATTCAGCGATTTTATCGCAACTATCTACACCAGAACGAAAACGTTGAAACCATCGTTGTGCGGTGGAAATGGAAACGGTATCAGGTTCATAAGCTGCACAAATTTCATTGGCGGCTTTAGATGCATTTTGGCCTTTATCGTATTAGTACTGTAAAATATGCCGTATTTTCTCTTTATTTTGCTCCATGTTTGCGACGCTTTAACTAACGAACGACTAAAATAAAACTACAATCAATTAATCGCGTGTTAGCGCTTGAAAAGAGCTTTCTAAAAAGGTATAGAATGACCAGATGCGATGAATAAAACTAGAACTACGCGCTTGGAGCGATAACTAGCAGAAAATACCGCAGGACTTTTTTGACAAACTAATATAAATCATATGTAAATTACATAGTCAGATTAAGTTTATCAAAGCTTTACTCTAATATTTAGTAGCTCTTTCCCCATTTCCATTTGTTATCTATGCTAAATTTAAATAATTTCATTGTGCCAGTTATGATATGATCACAATAATAAAAGGGCAAAATTTGTCAGCCAAAAATTGTGCTTGGCTTTCACATAATGCACACAATTAAAGACACATTTCAGTTTTTGATATATGCAAATCGTATTTGTCCTGGGCTAAATCTTTGGAACCGACGGCAGATTTTGCCTTTTTGTGTCTGCCACGAGCTGACACTTTTATGACAACTTGCTGCTATTTGCCAGTTCAAGCAACTACAAGCATTTCAACCCATGACACAGCACAGCATCCCATCCAGCACCCACACTCAATGCTGCGAGTCAGCATTCTGTTCCAATGTTACAAAAAAAAAAAAACAAAAAACGAAATGAAAATGGAAATAGAATTGAAATAGAAAACTTTAAGCCGACGGCGCCATGTGTTTGTATATATTTTTCGTGATTTGGGTAGTCCACAAAGAGCCAAGCCATGTCGACCCCGATCTGGTACAGTGGTCAGTGCGCTGACCTGTTCCTATGCCACAGTTCCCACAGTTCCCACAGTTCCACAATGTCTCTGTTTCTCTGTGTTTCTGTGTTTCTATGCTCCTCTATTATCTTTGTGCTCTACTCTTGTGCAAATGACAACAACAGCGACAGATGAGCAGCGGGTCATAGGTGAGGGTGTTTGATTTAGCTGGATTTAAGGTATCACTGCTTTATATATTTTTATTTGCCACGCACAGCAACCATGTGTGTGTGTGTGTTTGTAGCCATTAAAAAGTAAAACATAAAACAAAATTCAAATCAAACAAAGGGGAAACAGAGCGCAACAGACTCTAATCAAATTCTAAACATGTTTTTGCATGCGTACTGATTTTAACGAGCTTCAAAAGCTCAGCGGCAATGGATTTGATGGTAAAACAAACAGGGAGAAAGAAAGGGAGAGTAAAAGCGAGAGAGAGAGAGTGAAAGCAAGAAAGAGGCCAAGAGATAAAGGGAGAGAGTGAATCACTCCTGTATTCATTCGCCAATAAATACATCTATTCCCAGAGCTTCACTGCACATAATCAAACTAAAGATTCAAGTATTCAGCATTTGTCTGCATTCACTGGGCAATGCGCAATAGGGGAATGGATATAAGAGAGTAGAGGCAGGACTAAAAAAACAGAGTAACAAGTACAAAACCATTAATTAATGTTACTAGAGAGCTGCGTAAATATGGCATTCATTATAATTTGCATACCATACATAGTTTGCAACTAACTTAATTGCTTTGCAGAGCTACGCTTATACTAGTATATGTTTGTATATCATATAATATAATATAGTTTTGTGGCGTTATGAGTGTGAGGATGAGTTATGCGCTTTTGCGTTTTTCACACAATTGCGGCAAGCATTGCCAACTTAATTAATTTATTAATTAGCGTTGACTAAGCCGGCTAATTAAATTTTTTAGAACAATTTCAATTGGCAGCCATTTGAGTTGAGTTCAGATGAGTCTCTGACAAAGTTTGCCACATGCCACACATGCCACACATGCCACACCACATATGCGCATGCTAATTGCATGCAATTTGATTGAAGATACAAAAGGCTAAAACGCATCATGCAGCAACATTTAAGTTTTCCTTAGAGTAAGAGAGGGAGAGGGAGAGGAAGAGCGATACCGAGATACTATAAAATATATATACATTTATTAGACATGCCTTGACTCTCTCTGTCCGCATAATTAATAACTTTTTGCTAATTTGCCATTATTTAGCCGCTGTTGTAGGAGCTGCGTTTAGACACATACACACACACTCACACACGCACACAGAGAGAGAGAGAGATAGAGAGAGAGATATAGAGCATATGCAGGCTTAGGGCAAACATAATTTTCTGGGTGTGTCAGAGTAGCAGTAGCATAAACGCCCCCAGAGCATCATTAGCTTCATGAGTCTGCTATTATGATTATTGCCTGACGACCCTGGGCAAAAGTTGCGCCCGACTCTTCACGCATTGAACAAAGTTTGCCACACGATGAGACATTCACACACATGTGTGTGTCTGTGTGTTTGTGTGTGTGAGAGTGTGTGTCTATGCAATACTCAACTATAGTATTTTAGTATATATTTCATTTGTATATAGTAAATTGTACTTTTTTAGTTTATTCTATTTTATTTTCGGGTCTCTTTTGTTATTTGAATGCTGACCACAGAGCACAAATTTTCTTGTTTGCTTGAAGTTGTTGCTGTTGCTGCTGCTGCTGCTGCTGCTGCTGCTGCTGCTGATGTTGTTGTTTTTGTTGCTGTTGTTTTGATTCTATTCTCTTGTGTATTGAGAATTGATTCACATTTTGCTTAGCTCTGGACTCTCACAGCTCTCACAGGTAAATGTGTTTAAATATACATGTGTAACACTTCATGTTTGCCGGCTGTAGGATTTGTTGTTTAGCAAATTGTGCAAAGAAAAACCCAGATAAAAAAAAAAGAAAACGAATCCAATTAAATTGGTAGCAGCTAACCAAATAAAATGATAAAATACAACAAGTAGCCAAGCTTAAAATTCCTAGCTTTAATTTGGCAAATATTTTGAATGGTTGAAATTTGTTTTATAATTTATAGAGCACACAAAAGAAATATTTCTTAAATATTTTTTAATTGAATATTCTCAATATATTTTTAATTTAATTTACTTTTTTATATTTCATATATTTTTAAATATTCATAATATTTATTTAATTCAACTATGAGATTATCTAAATTTCCTTTTAAAGTTTAGCAATTTCGACAAATATCTTGTGTTAAATTTAAGCCACATTTATAGTATCACTCGCTAAAGTGAACTCAATTCAACTGAAGTATATAAACAACATAAACTTGTTTGCCAACAATAGAAGAGAAAAAAAGAACAACAAAAATGATAATACCCTTCACAATGGCAGCTAGTATAACAAACATTGCTGAACTCGGGCAGTTCATTCATTTATTACATTCTATTGAACACGTAGCGAATAGCTAAAATGTTTGAAGTGACCGCAACGAGGGCCCAGGATCAGCACCTGCCTGCAGTTCAAAAGTCCCACACATACATCCACACACACACACCTACACACACTCATACATATACAGCGCGTTTGAATTGTTATGGGGTCACTGCGAGGCGTTGGCGTTGGCGTTCACCAATGTCCGAGTTCAGGTTGTGTTGCTGGTTGGTGATTCGTGTCTGTGTTTGTTGCCCGTCTGCCATGCCATGCTCCTCTCTTTGTGTGTGTCATTCCACTGTCTGTTGCTGCTGCTGCCATCAACGTAATTATGCTGTCAACAAAAAGCACATCATGGCCATACAGCGAGAGTCAAGCGTCTATGAGGCCTTCCTCTAGGCTTCGTCGCTGTCGTCGTCGCCGTCGTCGTAGTCTTCCTTTGCCTCAAGCCATCATCGGGCTGCTTGTCGTGCTCTTAGTTTGGCTTCGACGTGCAAAAGTATTTAACGCCATGCACGTCCGCGCTGTTGACTGCCCTGACTGCCTATCAGCTTGTCTGTCGCTCTATCTGCTTGTCTATCTGTCTATCTGTCCCTCTATCAGTCTCCCAGTTTCCCTGTCTGCCCATCATATGCCGCCGCAAGTCTGTCTCTGTCTCAGCCTGTCACTGTCTCTGCCATTGCCTCTGTTTCTGCCTCTGTCTCTGCCTCTGCCTCTGTTTCTGCCTCTGCCTCTGTATCTGTCTCTATCTTCTTCCCGCTCTCTGTCTCTCCTTTCGCCGCTGGCACGCCTTGAGCAAATATTTATTTAATGTTTATTGGCACGTACTTTACCCGGGCAGCCTGCTTAATTGCGCGTTAAGCATTTAACTTGCTCTTCTCGCATTTCTTTTTATTCAATTTTCAGTTGACAAGTGAAAAGTGAAAATGTGTGTAATGGCGATATAATCAAAGCTGTGAATGGCTGGAAAATTACTTGCTCAGAATAAACCTTGGCCCTTGGCCCTTGGCCGTTGTCCGTTGTCCGTTGTCCTTTGTCCTTATTCCACAATACTCGTTAACTGCAGCCTTATATAATTGCATAAGCAGCAGCAACAACAACAAAGCATTTCATTACTTAATAATTGTTTTAATTTATAATTCACTTTATTTCTCTGTCCTTCGATCAGCCAAGATTCAATAACAATCGTTTGTTAATCACACTGTTCACTCACTCCCTACTTCCCTGTTCCCTTCTTTGCTTCATTCACTTTTTGAGCGTAGTCTTCCTGTTTACCTAATGTTTAATTTCTCTCCCTATCTGGTGCAATACGCTGTCAGATTGCCATGTAGGCTCCCTTGTTTGCATTAAGAAACGAATTGGCAGCAAACCGTTTCAACTGCTCTTCCCACTATAACTACTGTTCCCATTGTGCATGCTGTTCCCGCGTTTTGATTCGATCAACTATTGGCTTCACTCTCCAACCTTTGGCATAAAAAAGTCTATTTCTGGCTATATTTTAAGCAACATAAAACAGTTTCAATTGAATTTAACATTAACTTTATATATAGCAACACTATATTACAGCTAAGATTCAATTAAATTGAAAATGTTATCTCTACCCTATGGC
Source organism: Sphaerogastrella javana (assembly GCA_037040025.1). Lineage (NCBI taxonomy): Eukaryota > Metazoa > Arthropoda > Insecta > Diptera > Drosophilidae > Sphaerogastrella > Sphaerogastrella javana. The sequence goes on from JBANCZ010002929.1 coordinate 10,598, forward strand.
ATGCGTACGTGAACAGCAAGAAAAACAAATATTATGTTTAAATTTGAAATGTAAAAGAAACCTTTTAAATGACTTTAAAACATTTAAACTCAGTTTTCTTTATACAGGCACATAAAATGTGCGATTGGAATCTTTAAGAAAGTTTTACAGTTTAACACCTTTTAAAAGGCTTACTGCATTTTATGGCAATCATAAGCAACTGCTGCTGCCGGAAATTGAGTTACTGGCAAAGGAAAAGAGGCAACATCATCTCGATAAGTTTGTCATGTGTTGCAGTAAGTTTCCATTGGGCACAAACATTTGATTTATCTGACCAAGAAACCACATATAGAACAGCATAGAAGCATTGAAAATTGAAAGAGACAAAAAGATAGAAAGACAGAGAGAGACAGTGAGAGATATATAAGTATTGCATACATTTTTTTTATGTGCTGCTTAGATGCTGGCATAAAAGTTTCCGGTGCCGAATGATGAATGAGACGCACGCATACACACATCGTGATTATCTCGATCTCATCAATTATGTTTATGTTTATCTGTGTGTGTGGGTGGATGGTTATAGCTAGGCGGTTGGGTTTCACTGTCTTTAAGTTAAATGAGTTGCATTTAACTGTTCCCACTCGTAGCACAGAAAAACACAGACACCCCGAGACTATCATAAACCAAAGCTTACGTGTGTGGCATATATATATATATATATATACGAAATATTACACAGGGTACGAAAGGTCCTGGTTCTTTGTGGCAGTGCAACCGTTTCTTATGTTACATATATATCATAGGAAACAAACAAATAGAGCTGCATTACAGTGCAACCGCAGTAAAAACACGTATTGTATCTTTAATAAATGCGTGTTGCACGCTTCCATAGGGCGCCATATATTTTATACCCACTGTAAAACACAAGACAAATAATAAAAGTAACATATTATACAAAGAGAACAACTATAATGAAAATTTTGATTTAATTTATTTCATAAAATTAAACACATTCGATATGTACTGCCTTAACAGTCCATACTTTCCCCAATTGCTGTAGTTTAGCAGCGCCTTAACAGTAATATGTTAGGCCAATGCTGCTAACAGAGCACTGTTAAAATATCCCATAACAAAAGCTAACAGCAGCGCACAGCCTCGACAGACCAAGAAGAGGCTGCTGTACGTTTTATCTAACAGACGGCAGAGTCAGTGCGAAACGCGATGCGATTGTGAAAGGTTCTATGGCTGCTGTGCGCGCAGGACGGTCAAATTGTTCTTTTACTAACTGATTAAATACGTAAAAAATAATTGATAATTAATATGTGAAGAAAATAGTAAAATATTAGAAAAAGCTCAAAATATGCAGCTAAAAATAAGCGCATAAAATAAATAACAAAAATTTAACTTAATAAGTTCAAAAATATTAAACAAAACTTAAAACACATTGAAGCAGGAAAAACTGCATTTTGTGAAGAAAAAATAATAATTATATCTATTATAAGGTTGTGAAAACAATTACACATTTGATTAACGTATGTCACACGGAGTGAAATTAATGATGTGAAAATATATAGTTAATGAAATTTACAAAAAATCAACATATACTGTAAGTAAAACAAACAAACCCGAAAAAAAATTTGTGCTAAATATGAGAACGGTCTCTGTTATTTAGTTGTTTGTTTTAAGTATTTGTGGCCATGCACATTAAATTCAATTTAATTACAGCCTTCTAATGGCATCACATAAATCAAATGAGTTATAAATGTGCGTTAATCTAACGAAAATTTTGATGTGAGAAGACGCGAGACGAGACAATGACAATGGGTATACAAACACACACACACACACACACACACACAAAGGAACGCTAACAATTTTCACACACAATTGCCCGGAGAGTCGAGCAAAATAAATTCAAATCTATTAATTTCAGCTCAATGCTGTGCTTCAATCTATTTGCTTGTGGCGTCTGCAGATAAATGCAAGAAGGGGGAGGAAGAAAAAACTGATTTATAGCAATTACTGTTTAGTTTCAAATAAGAAAGTCAGCAGGACAACGATCCACAACAATAAATGCTACAAGACTTTCTGTTTCACGCTAGATTGCTTGCAAATAAAAATGAAAATCATTTCTGCCTCTCTCTTTCTCTCCCCCATTCTTTTATATTGTGCTTTATGTAAATCAGTTATAGAATAATACAAAAATTCCAACATAATTGTTTAACAACAAACAACCAAGAAAAAAAATAAAAAACAGATAAGAAAAAGAGTTAAATTTGGTATTTTGTGTAAGTCATGATTGATGACATGATAAATTTGTACCGTGCGCTTTAAGGCCAAATTCGTATAGAGTTGAACTTGGGCTTAGCTTGGCCCAAAGTATGCGGCGACCCTCTTCAAAATATGAAGCATATTTCGTTGGGCTTTAGCTCATTAAGTGCGCCTTTGTCAATAGTAATAGCTAGAAATATGCTGATTTTGTGTGGGGTTAACGAGCCTGCAATTCCACCCTAGCCACGCCCACGCCCACACCCACACCCGCTACACCCTGTGGCCGCATTGTCAGTTCTAATGAGTTGTCATGAGCAAGTTACTAAAATTTATTACAAGCCATTTTCATCATAGTGAAAGCCAAGGCACATTTCCACATCACTGACTGTCCTGTCCGTCCCATTGCACTTGGCTATTTTTCACAGGGCTCCAAGTTTATTCTTTCCTCTACTCGCCGTGTTATCAGCCTGCACTCGGTCGGTCATGGCGGTCACCCTGTGAATTGACAGCCCATTAGTTTTGGCCCATTGCCCAGTTCGCATTCGTACATTGAGTAAAAAAGCCGAGAGCAAGGCAAAAAAAAAAAACAACAATGGCAACTAAATGGGAGTGGCCAAAAAAAAGGTAGTGCAAAAAATCGGAACCCTTTTCACTTAAGTAAACACACACACACACGCGAGTTCAACTTGGCTTAAATGACGCTCAGCCTAGGCATAATTAAAGCCGAAAAGGTAAAACTCTTGTTAATAACTTGCCATACATTGTGGCACGTTCAGTGCCATAAGTTTCAGGGCCAACACCACTTGAATACACTTTCCGCCTCTCTTTCACTGTGTGTGCATGTGTATCTACCTGTCGAGTGTCCATGTGGAAGCTGACAGCTTTAATAGACAAAGTTTTAAGCCTAAACATCGGACTAATGCAGGTGTAAATTGCTGTGAAAATAAACTCAACATATCCTAGCTTTACATATTTCGAAATTTCAAATTTCGTTGCATACTTTCAGGTTGCTCATATGATAAGCAAGTGCATGCATTAATTTTGCATTTAATTTGAATTAAAAAGGGGATGAAGTACGTCGTGCATTGACAACCGTGCAGCGAAATCTCTGCCACGCAAGGGAGTCCTTGCTCTCGTCAAAATATTCAACGCCATGCTAATCCTAGGGCATTTTCCAAGGCAGTGGAAACGTGCGCGGATAATTATGATCCCCAAAGCCGG
>JBANCZ010002930.1:0-14067 GCA_037040025.1 Sphaerogastrella javana
AGGCAACTGCGCGACGATAGTATTAATAAGCGAGACCAAACTAAAAAGTGAATCAGAACACGCACGCATACATGCCTACGAAGCACACGCACACACACTCAACGAACACGTACATACACCTGCAACCCGCCGCACCCGCACGCTGCCCAGAAACCAGAAATAAGTGCAAGTGAAGCAGCAGCAGCAGAGCAACACAAATAAACGACAGCAGCAACAGCAATTGGGGAAAAAACAGCAGCAACAAAGCAGAAAGAAAGGGAACAAAACGCGACAACGAGAACGACAGCGACTGCGACAAGCAAAAGTGGAAGTGCAGCTCCACCCCCAATTTGGTGTTGCAGTGGCAACAACAGCAGCAACAACAACAAACTAACGTTGCTTGCCATGGCACAGCACTGACAAACGACAACAACAAAAACAAACAAAGTTAAAATCAACACGCTTCGCTGCCCTCGCGACAGAAATTCAGGCTTCGACGTTTGAAATAATTAGCCCCCTAATTTAGTAGCAATTTTCTGGCAGAAGCTACAGCAACGGCAACGGCAACGACAAGAGCAGAAACATCGCTAACAGCAGCATTTACAAGAAAGTCGAAATCCGAAATAATTAATTCATTCGTCAAAATGGAACTGAAAGTTTGGGTCGAGGGCATACAGCGCATTGTGTGCGGTGTAACGGTCAATACGACCTGTCAGGTGCGTAAATTATTGATTTTTCTTGTTGATTTTGTAATGAACTAATTAATATGAATTATATCCATCGGTTTGCAGGATGTTGTATTCGCTTTGGCTCATGCCACGGGCAAAGTGGGCCGATTTACGCTTATCGAACGCTGGCGGAACAATGAGCGACATTTGGCTCCCAATGAGAATCCAATGAAACTGCTTCTAAAGTGGGGCGAGTATGCAAATGATGTACAATTTATATTGCAACGATCTGAAAACAAACAACAGCAGCCACAACAACAGCAACAACCACAACAGCAGCAGCAGCAACAACAACAACAGCAGCAGCAACAACAACAGCAGCAGCAACAACAACAGCAGCAGCAGCAGCAGCAGGCGCAGCCAAAAAACAACAATAACTACGCTGTCATGCCAACAAAAAAACCATTAGGCCCCAGCAACAGCAATAACAACAACAACAACATTGAGAGCAAATTGGTGCTGCCCACATTGCAAAAACAAAAGTCCAGTGTGGAGCTGAGCTACCGCACAAAAGAACTAAAGAAGAGTTTTGGGTGCGTAGTTATCTAGAACTAGTTAATGAGTTTAAATGAGTACAGAAACTCGTTACAATTTAAAACAATTAACTTTAATTTAACGTATTTTATTATTACAGCGGCTATGATGCCAAACAATTCGACAACATTGGGATAGTGAAAGGCATACCGCAGCAACAAACAAATGAACAGCAGCTGCAGTTGCAGCAGCAACAGCAGCAGCAACATCAACATTTGCCATTAACTAAAGCGAATCCATTGTTGGTGCCCAAACATGAGAAATCTTTATCGAATCCATTAGATATGAGCAGCAGCAGTAGCTCAGCTGTGAGCTGCAATGCGCCCGCTTTAAATGACTACAACGATTTCTACAACAACAACAACAACAATAGCAATAATTTTAACAACAACAGCAATCAACATATTTACAGTCAACTAAGCAAATCCAGCAACGAGTTGCGTCGTGCAAGTCCTAACGAATACAATAATGTCAACACCAGCAACAACAATAATAACAGCAGCAACGAGCTCTTGTGCGATATTTATGCCAATAACAACAACAATAACAATAACAACAACATGCCGGAACAATATAAACAAACGCCCACAATATCATCGAACGGCGCTCTAGTGCCGCCACCTTATCGCGATCCACCGCCGCCACGCAACAGCCCCATGTGCCAGACGCCACGCTTGCCACTCAGCAGCAATGCCGAGACCATATCGAATGCATCTTCCTCGACCAATCCATTTTTAAATGATTTTGAGCAGCATAATAATAACAACAATATTAATAACATTAACAATAACAACAACAATATGGATGAGGGCGAGAGCATGTTTCAGGCCACACAATATAATGATCTATTGCAATTGATCAAGTTTCAGCGGGAGAAAATAACAACACAGCAATTGGAGCTGCAAAAGGTAAACAACTTGAAGCATAACTTAAATATTATAATTATGTGTGTCTATACATTTACATTTGCAGTTCGATACGGAAATTGTTTATTTGGAGAGTCGGGAACGCGACCATGCGCACGAATTGGAGGCCATATCGCGTGAAATCTCAAAGGCCGATCAAATATTCCGACAGGGGAGCGAGCAGCTGCAAACGCTGCAATATGTGGAAGAGGAAAACGAATTGGTTAAACAGCAGGAGAAGACGCTTAAGTCAGAGATCGCACTCCTTCGTTCCAAATTGGCTAATTGTGAGACGGAGCTGTTGCAGTGCAAGAACAAAATGCGTTTGCTTATGGATGACATTGAACTGGAGCAACAGCAGCAGAGCAATAGGTAATCTAAGCCAGGAACGCTTAATTTATTGAATATATTTATGAATTATCTTCGATTATAGACAAACTGTGGAACGTGATTTTCTGATGGAAATGGAGCGCATACAGAGCGACATTGATCAGGCACTGCATAACACGGACACTTCAAATAAAACTGCTGATAATTTGAAGAAGGAATTGCTGATGATCGAGCATGCCATTGCGGAGAAGAAGCGTCAAGTGGAGCAGCTGGTCAACGAAATGAAGGAGGTGAACCTACAGAGTCTCACTGTGACTACAACAGAGGAAATCAAGCATTTACTCGAAGGGCCCAATAAACAGGGAAGCAGTCGCCGGATCATAGGCTCGCCGCGTCAACTGGAAACGGCTGTGCCCACTAGCAAGAATCCGCACGGTGTTTGGGTCTAAGCTAACCCACCGTTCAAAAACTAAACGAAAGTATTTTTTCTAGTAAAAAAAAAACTAAAGCTCTGTATTTGCATAATACTTGGGGAACAAAGACAAGGAAATGATTTACATATCTTATGGAATGCACATCATAGGATTGATGCCTCTATATATGTACTTATACTATATATAAATATATACATATATATCACACAAATTTACAACGATAATGCGATAATGATACCGATAACCGATAATGATAACGATAACACCTATGCATATTTTATTCTTCCAAAATTACCTAATGGATCTCTCAAAGCAATGATAATTGTTACAAATTTACACCCACATAACACACACACACATAAATACATGCATACATTGACACACACACATACAAACAAAGCAAACACACATTCCACATTTTATTAGCATTAACTAGTGCACAAATTATTTATAGTTTCAACTAGTTCAATACAAATTTTTAAGCATAATTAATACAATGCACTATCACATTCCAACCTAAACAAACTTTGACAACTTCGTGTGCTATATTATCTTGATTCGATTTTTAACTAAAATATGCATAATTATTGTTGCTAGTCTACATTAAAAACAAAACAAAACAAAAGAAATGAAATATTTTCAATCAATCATTCACCATGCGCCATTAGTTTTTAATATGAATGAAAGAAACATAAATTGTTGCAATAAATAATTAACAGTAACTAAAACTGTAATTATAACTGTTACTGTTACTGTTACTGCTACTGTTACTGTAACTTTAACTATAACTAACTATAAACGAAAACTGTAAACGCCTTTTAATATATACATATACATATTCATACATTTAAGTTTGTGCTCTTAGTGATTGTTCATTCCCCTATTTTATCGTATAGTAAATCAATATTAAGCAAAGCAATTAATGTTAATTAGATATTATTATAAAATATTATATTATTATTGTACTTAGAGCACTTAGCGCGCAGCTTTAGCAAAACGGAATAATTAGCAATGCTTTGTTGGATTAAACGAAATTGTTTCAATATTTTTGAAAACGTGTTTAGAACACACTCTTTAAACATTAGAAATTCGCAATTGCAAACATTAGTACTTATATTAAATTGTAGCTTTTATTGCAAGTACTTAATAATACATATACATATATACATATAGTATATATATTATATATATTTAATAATCGAAAGCAAACATATATTTTGTTTGCTTTTCTGGGGCAATTTATTATATCAAATATGACTAAATATTTAAACGAAACGAAAACGTTTTTTAGAACAAATTATAATAATATTGATTTATTATTTAGCTAACTTACAATACATTTTTTATGTTTATTTTCTCTGAATCTTGTTGTTTTTCTATGGAAAAAGGGAAAATTCAAGTATCAATTACTTGTGTAACTATAGTCACTACACTATGTATTAATATAAAAGGGGTATTCATTATATAAAATATATGGAATACATTGAAGTACTTCTCGTTAGGTCTAAGGACACATGCAGGATATCATTGGGTCGAGCACGCTCATTATAACAAATGGCTTTTCTTCATTGCTGGACATCTAATGAGCTAAAAAATTACCTAGTCTTAGCGACTATTTTTTGCCTAAGCGAGCCGAACAGACCCACGCACGAAGGCAAAGACTTCGCATGCAGCAAACACTAAGAGCAGCAGCAGCAATATCAGCAGGAGCAACTGTAGCCGTAGCAGCAGCCGCAGCAGCAGCAGCAGCAGCTTCAAACAAAATCAGCAACAATTGCTGCTGTCACATTCAGTTGGCCCCTGTGCATGGACTTGTTTAGTCCTGTTGACTCTTGTCTTCACTTGTCTTGTCTTGTTAGTCATTCATTGGCTGCGCGTAGCATCGCACGCGTTTTTACGTTACGTTCGCGTGCGCGTTTTGTGCGCGTTTTAAAACGCGCTAACCGATTGCATTGCCTACGTTTGTCGGCCAACTGTAAATATTTGCCGGACAATTGAATATTCTGTTTTGGGGTCTTGGTTTTTAGTTTGTGCTCTGGCCTTGTTCTTGCTCACAATCTGCAAATGTGTTTTAAGTGCCTACCAGAAAATAAAAAAACAAAAATAACACCAAAATAACAAAAGGAACAAGTTAGAAGAAAGCCCAAAAAAAAAACCCAACAAAAAATATTACGTTTTTTTACGACAGTTTGCACACAGAGCAAATGCTGTATGCTGTTTCTATTGTGTCGATTTGAGATAATAAGACAGCGATTCCATTTTTCTTCTCTTTTTGGATACATATTATTACAGGGATTGTGACCTTTTGCGGAAATTATGATATGTCTTATGTGTGCGTTTATTGATAAGACAGAAACCATTTTTTTATACATTTCTGTTGGGTAAATTTAAGGACTCAATAGGCATGGGTATTCTAATGATAAATTTCATATTTTTAGGATTTATTTTAAATTTTTCACATTTTATGTACAATATTAGATAATATTATTTAAATTCACTTTAAATACTTAAGCGCTTTAAAAGAGTATCCAATAATACAACAGTTTCTCAATTATTTTAAAAAATCTTCATAAATAATTATCTGTTTTTAAGTGCCGAATCTATACAATAAATTAAAAAAGAAGAAACTTGCTGGAAAATATGAATTCTGCGATCAGATTGCCTCTAAAATGGCAGCGGAGTAACTAAATCTCGAAACGATAGGAACCCTCCGGATAATATATAACATAAAGAGAAAATATGGTATACGGACGCAGCATAGCTGTAGGCATTGGCCTCATGGCTATTGTTATACTTTATTCGGGTCTAATTTTCTACCTAAGCATGGGTGAGTATAATTTGAATTAAAATGTTTCATATCTTCTATTTATAAATTTGTGAATATTTTCAAAATGTATACCATAATCATGTACAGTGTTGATATACCATTTAATTTTATACCATTAATTTTTAAAGATCAATATCATCTTCTCAAAGATTAGGTTTATGATGAATAAATTAGCACGCTCTAATATAACACATATTACACAGACACCAATACTAATACAAAATCCGTCACGAGCGACGTTAAGCCCTAAATGACATTCATCAAAGATTTCCCTTGGTTTTTGTTTTTCGGAGCTGTTCTGTATGGCAAATCAATAGGCAAATTGGCCATAGACGTAAAAAGCAAAAGAAAAATATATAGATGTTCAGATATTTAAGATGCGAGCATGACGAAAATGTGTATGCTGCTCATAAAACATCGAATGAAGACAGAATATATTGTAGGAAAAGTAGAAATTGTTTTGTTCCCTGGGAAAAGTTTGTTATTTTTTTTTTTGCTGTTTTTTATGGTCACGCGTTTTTATAGTATTATAGAATAAAAATTACTTTGAAATACTTTTAAGCGCATAAATTCATGAGAGTTTGCTCCTTGGCATTTGAATTCAATTTCAATTTATTCAATCTTGAGGAAAATTTTCGGCATTGAACTGATTAAAGGCGCTAAAGGAAAATTCTTGAATGATGTAATTGGAAAAACATAGAAAGTAAATGAAATTTGTAAGAGTTAGTAAACAATTTAATTAACATTAAGGAAGCAGGACTTCAAGTATTATAGCATACATATTCACATTACTGAAGGGGACTCAACGTCAGTCTAGATGAATAGGCAGCGCATCTATTCATGCTTTCTACTGTCAGTATAAATTGATATTAATGTGTTGCAAGTGCATGTTGCAACTTTAATGAGAAAGTCTAAGAATTCCAAAGAAGCAGCATTAAATATCTCCACTTTCATTTTGAAGACTCATGACGCAATGATGATAGTTAGATATCAAGCTAAGTTATACTCATCAAATAGTTGATGACCTGCTTAATGTGATTTGCTTATAATTTTGTTGCCCCCAGACGAAGCATAAATATGATAAAGTACCAAAAGAAATTGCCAAAAAAAAAGAAAGAGCATTTTATGACAAATAGGTGTGCCCTAAAGTTTTGCTATTAAGAATTATTCGAAACATTATTAGTTTTGTGTCGATGTGACTTTTCTTTAGAAATGCTAATTGATACCCTGTTTTTGTTCAACATTTGAATTAAATTGACTCGAAGTACTTGAAATGGTAATAGAAACAAAAATAAATAAATATCTATATATAAATAGTTGCAGAACAACAATAGAGAAAGCAATCAAAAGTTTCTCTTTTGGCGCACATTAATTTTAATTGATTTGTCCTTTTATATTTATATTTGTTTTGGAAAATTCGATGAACTTTCTCATCAGCTAAGTTCCGCTCAAATGCAAAGATTACTCATACGATGCATGCACTCACAAAAACAATGAAATTTATACTTTTTGAGCTTTTTTTAAGTATATTATTCAAGTGTATAATAGATTATTTGAGATAATTATGATGAAGAGCAAACTGGTGTATTCTGTAAACAGCCAAAAGATACGGTCATGATGAGAGTGATTTATAAAATTGTGGAAAAGCAAAAATGAAGAGAGATTTCGGTTCATCTCTTCTCTTGTTAATGAATTAATCTGCTTTCGCTCCATCAATTCAATTATTATCCTTCAACCCCGTGGTCTTTGACCTCTATAGGTATCTGTTCTATGTTAAATATTGTGAAAAGGTGTCTCCCAAAAGTGACTCGAATGTTCTTCTATACCATCCTCTAATCTTTCTTAACTCTTACATCAAGATAAATAATTATTCGAATATTCTCAGCTACATAAAGCAGTCTCAGCATTTCTAAATGACCATCTGCCATCAGCAAGTCAAGTGACTCACACTGAGTCTGTGTAAATATGCTCACAGTTATAATTAATAATTTTTGCAACACTTTCGGTTCTATATTGAAGGACCCTGCCCCACGGGCAGCTTTGCCTGCAACGATGGCAAGCAGTGCGTGCCACAGCGTCAAATATGTGACAAGAGGCGCGACTGTGCAGATGGGAGTGATGAGGAGCCCTACCAGTGTGGTAATCTCTATGGCAGCAAGCAGTTGGCCGATAAAATTGTACGCAATGCGATTGAACGGAAAAAGCAACAGCAACAGCAGCAAATCCAACGCCTAACCGTAGTTGGGTCAAATGTAAGCGTTGGGGATTTGTCATCACCGAAGGGTATAGGAAATCAGAACATGCCAACACCATGCGGTAAATATATTAAAGATTATGCCACGACTTGAGCCGTATAAATTGAGCAACATTATATTACAAGCAACTGTAATTATCTCAAGCTTAACTTAACACTCTCTACCGCATTTTTCCCCCCAGCTATCAGCACATATCCACGCAACCAATGCCAATGCGGCGGTGGCACCATGCTCTACTGTGGCAAGTATGCCAAATTACGTCGCCTGCCGCGCATCAGTGCCGAGGTGACCAATCTGATTATCATCAGAAACAATGTGACACTTCGCGAGAATCTATTTGCGAATCTGACACGCCTGCAGAAGCTGTAAGAGAGTGAGACAGTGTCTGTCAGCACTATACGCATTATAATCTATTATCCACAGCACGCTTAAGAACAACAACATATCACGTGTGCCGCCGGGCAGCTTCAATGGCTTGCCACACTTGGAGAAGCTTGAGGTTAGCCACAACAATATTAGCCAATGGCCGCATGGCCTTTTCAAGGAACTGCATGGCCTACAGTGGCTGTTTCTAATTAAGAATCAGCTCAAACGGTTTCCCATGGAACATTTGGCCAGCATGCACAAACTGGACTGGCTCATCCTTAGCCACAATTGCCTCACGCTACGTAACGAACAGCTGTCCAAGGGTCCTGAGCTGCGCGAAATGTAAGTACAAGTTTTTACTATCCCTAAAATAAAACCAACAAAAACAAAAAACATTTGAACTGGGCAAGGGAATATCGCTGCTATTTGTAAGATTAAAAAAATCAAGTATCTATGCAGTAGACACAAATATGCGACTACAACTTACCCTGTCTTTCTTCATGGAATGTAGTTATTATAGTTAAAGATAAAGGATGTCTTTTATGATATCTTTAATGTCTTATATACGATTTTCACGGTTTAAGGCATTATACTTTTTGAGATCGAAAACGTTTTTTGTATTCATTAACTGCACTCCAATTCGATCATTCTCTTGTAGATATTTGCACAACTTATGCTGCGTAATTTTAATACAGGGTATAAATATCGATACCATAAAGTGTGTAGCTCTAAATAGTGACCCACCCACTCGATAGCCGCCTGTGTATTCAGTTCAGTTTGATGTATTCAAGCGTGAAATGCTTTACACTGTCTGTGTCTCTGTCTCGACCCCTGTCTCTGACTGGATTCGCTCTGTCAATTCGGGGTTTCACATTGGGTTGAACACTTTTTGGAACGGGGTTTGATGGTTCGACTATCAAGTGCAGTTGGGCATGTGTTGTGCACATCAATTGGGTCTAGGTATAGGGGTAAACAGTTATCCTCTTATCCTCATTATGATGTGCCATGGATGGCATAATAACAGCTACGAGCCAAACGAAAAACCTTTTAAACGTTTTACAAAGTTGTCCAAAAAAAAAAATAAGGAGGACAAAAACAAAGTTTGACCTTAATAATGTTATTGGCAGAGAAAAGTTTAAACGCAAAAGCATATGCAATGAGCAAAAACTGTCCATTCGATTATGGAAATTTCCCATGGTAATGTGAAATCAATTTGAGATATTCCATTTGAATATGATAAATATGTTCTACATCACTTTGTAAAGCTAACTAGCTACACCACAATTTATTGTCTAGTTGAAGCAATTAACAAAATAAGTAACCTTAATATATCACGCTGTTAGTCCGGCATGTAACTAAAAAGCTGGAGTAGTACTTAAACGAAACCTAAATACCCGTAAATAAACATACGTCAACCACAACCATAGAGTAGAGACTCTTTAATTTATAGCTTAGATCTGTTGCAAATGGTTTGTAAGAGTAGTTTATATGAAAGGTAGATCTACTTTTTAAATCATAAAAGAAATTGTCTATGCAATATATTCAATTATTGTGAAGTCTGTTTAATTTGAGATGATTTATATTGCACTATATCAAAACACAGTATCTAAGCTTGATTTGAGTCTTGCTTAATTGTAATGCCGTTTGCTGCACTCTATTTTACAGCTATTTGGATAACAATAGAATCGAATACATTGGCGAGAAAACGTTTGCACTATTGGATAATTTAGAGATGCTGTAAGTACAACTAGAACATCCCACACACAAAATATACACACACTTACATCGAACCCAACGCAACCTCGACTCCTCAAAGTCTTACCATTTGATTTGGTCATTTCGTTTTCGTTGTTTTGTTCTAGTTCTCTTTTTTTTTTGCTGTTGTTGTTGTTTAAATGGTTGCAGCCACCCGACTCTCTTCGGCGAAAAGTGTCGAAAAGTCTATTGAAATATGTTGTACTTAGGTTTTATGGGGCGTATGCGTAATTTTTACTCTTGACTGCATTTTGCTTACAGTTTCAGCTGCGCTATCACTTTGAGCTGCTGCAAGATTTATATGGGTTACAATTTGCCTGAATTTTCGTTCCAAGTTGAACATTCTCAGTAGTAGCAGCAGCAGTCTGTAAAAGCGAAGAAGAACTTCAAACAAATTGCGAATTCGCAGTGTCGACATCGAATACCATGACTAAGATTGAGTCTGAGCTGCGAATGTTATTGAAATCGACACCTAGACGCTTGAATTTATGCTTATTGGCGCATAAATTTGACATTCAATTGTTTACACAGAGCATATGCCAAGCAAATCTTTCAACGTAAATCGACTCATGCAAATTGCATGTGTGTGTGTGTGTGTATACGTGTGTATGTGAGTGTGTGACAATTTGAAAACATTTATCAGGCATCTTTGTCTACGGGATGGGGCACACACTTACAGCCATAATCATTAATTTATGCATCAATAGCTGACAATATAAGTCAATGGGTCGTCTGGGCACCCGGCGTGCGTTGGTAAGTGAAAATAAATCAGCATCCCAAATTGCCACACGTAAATAAATGTGTTAGATCCCGCACTCTAACACTCACATACAAATTCAAGCCCACACACATATACACACACGCACAGTTTACAAAATCCCCTTAAACAGTTTAGTGTCACGCTGCGTATACGCAATATTTTTGTTATGCTGCTCTGCGAGCAGTCTATTATCTTTTGAGCTAATCTAAACAAAAAATATAAGTCATACTATATCTATTTTATAGATTCAATTAACATAATTTAAAGAAATATAAAAAGTTTCAATAAATATCTAACAAGTTTTTAGAATATAGTCAAAAATAAACAATTGACGGGATCAAGAAGGATACCATTAAAAAATACTTGTTGCTCTAAAATATAAAAAGATATTTCAATAATATTATATTTTAAATTAAAAATGAAAAAAAATTAAATATCATTAATTTAATCAATATGTTTCTCTTTATTTAATTTTAATTAAATCCATTGAATTCACAGCGATTTGCAGTACAACCTTATCACGCACATTCACAGGAGAGCCTTTGCAAATCTAACGGCCATTTTGGATATGTAAGTATCTATCATAGTATTAAATATGAAACTGACGCTAAGCATGAAATATGGCGCACCGCTAATTAGCATAATCAGCCAAATAATGTTTCAGCCACTCAGGGTTTAATGAACTTGGTGAACAACGGAAAACTGGACACTACATAAAGATAAGTCAACGACAAGTTTTTTAGCGCTTCTCTTCAGAGAAATTGAACTTTGTTTCGTTAGTCATGATATAAATTTTAATAGAACATATCCATACAATCGATATAATTTAGAAAGTTCTTCGATGTTAAAAAACAAGCGAACAGTCTAGGAAATTAATGATGCTTGGCCTTTATTCACTTTAAATCAAAAATGCTACAGATTACTAATTCTGTTTAAAGCCTTATATGTTAGCTAATAGATTTATATATTTGTACTTCTCTCCTTAGAAATTGAAATTTTTGCTATATTTGTAATCGAAACAGGAACACGCCTACCTAAGTTGTTTACTTACTATAAGCTCATCTCCATTCGATAATTCTTTATGGCCAAGACCGTATAAAACTTTTATGTGGGCACTGAATAAAACAAATAATAATCATAATCATACATACTATCTATATGTAGCGACTTTTTCCAGTGGCTCGTAAACATTTTAATAGCTTTCAGGAGAACTTGACTGGATGTAAGCAAACGTGGCGTATGCTACAATCTACATGATGATATTTTAATTTTATGGCCTGCATTTAAATAGATAAATAAAATACAGTTCAAGATTGTGTGTTACAAAGTGTTGAATATTTGTAAAGATATATATTTGAATATTTCTGAAATATTAATAATATAATTCGAACCTCCAGGGGACCTTTAAATACTTTGAATTATCTAATGTTTGAATTATCAAATGGTTCGTGTTCTATAAAGTTTAGAGAGTTTAGAGTTTATTACATACAAAAGTTAAGAGTTGTGTACATACAACTGAAGACAATTTGGACTAATTAATTTTTCTAAAAACTGAGTTATACTTGTTTGTTTTAAAGAACCTTGCTGCTTGATAGCTTTGAATTAATGAGATCTAGCATTGAATTATCGAATGTTTAAATGATTAAGAGTCAACTGTATATTATAAAAGTAAAATCAAGCACATACCTTAATATCTTTTGAGTATTTAAATTAAACTCTACTCAGACTATAGTCAGGCTTAGATGGAGGAATGCTTGACCCATTCAATTGATTTAGGCGCCACTCAATTGTATAATGTAATATTCTCTTATTTATTTTTATGTATATTATTTATTATATGGCAAAATTTGTTGCTTACAAACGTGGTTCGTTTATTTATATAATTTCATTTTGTGTAGCTATTGCACTTGTCTAAGATACAAACATATATCTTAAAGCACACACAAATATTTCAATCGTGACTGCTCTGCGATTTATTTGTGCTGCCTTTACATATGTACTCTATAGATATATAAGCTATCGTATTGAATAGCTTGTGCATAAATATATCAATATCATATTTAATAAATGTCGACGCCGTCTCTTCATCTATAGAGTCTGACATCAGGCTGTGCCGTTAATAAATTCAACAATCCCTGCACACCCACTCACACGTACGTAGCCAAAGCATCGTGTCAATGTTGATTTGCACACACACACAGACACATACACACACCCATACACCCATATACACATGTACATTCCAATTCATAGTGTAGCTTTTGTTGTTGCTGTCACTTGACCAACAAATATAGCCACAAACGAAATGTTTAAGCAAATGTATCTGCTGCATTTGTATCTTTGTATCTTTTTTGTTTTGTATCTGTTGGGACGCTGTCTGCGCCTTTGACTTTTTGCCATGGGGAAATTGACGCCTTTAGGCGACAACAGCAACAACAACAGCAACAACAACAACAACAACAAATAAACAAACAGTATTATGGCCAAATAAAAATGCAAATAAATTTGTATTTTATGTGAAAACAATTTCGACAAAAGCCAGCGACTGCTGCTCTGGCCAATACACGCTGATGGACATCATCAAGCAGTGTTCTTTCTCTCTTTCTCACTTGATAGTGCTGTCTCTGTCTCTTCCCATGTTGCCATTATGAAGGAGTTTATTGAAATTGGCGCTGCCTTTTGGTCTTTCGATCATTATTATCCCTAAAGTCATGTATGCATGTAGATGTAAGTAAAAATCCTTTGATACCAGGCAGCTAGCCTTATCATATACCTCACCCACGCCCGCTGTGTATGTGTGTGTGTGTGTGTGACTGTATGTGTGTGAGTGTGTGTTCGCATGCAAATAATGCGCCTGCAAGCGTGCTGTGAATTTTTGAGCAGAGCAACAGCTAAAGCAGAGCGTTGAGTTCATAAAACAAATGTGACTTTTATGGCGCTACGTTTTGTATCTTTCAGTTAGACATTACCCTAATAACATCTCCTGCATGTATCTACGTATCTATATATACATAGCAAGTCCTTTATGTCTCTGTATGTGTGAGTGTGTGCGTGTGTGTCCACTTTGTCTTCCTTCTTCGTATGCTGCTCACATTTCTGCTGAGTTGTTGTTTACGGTGTAACAGCGACCTTTTCATATTTAACGTTCATGGGCGAAAGTATGCAATCGAAATTTTTATAAGGAAAAGAGTTTA
>JBANCZ010002931.1:0-14063 GCA_037040025.1 Sphaerogastrella javana
GAACATAATTTATACTATATATATGTATTTGTGTATTGGTGTGTGTGTGTGTGTGTGTGTGTGTGTGTGTGTGTGTGTGTGTGTGTGTATGTATGTTACACTTACAAAAAATAAATAAGCAAAATGCCAGATTGCTTCCTACTTCCGGACACTGTAACTTATGTAATCAAAAATTACAGTTACAAGTACTAACTAAAAAAAATAGTAAAACTCAGGTCTAAAAACAAGCGTTCCAGTAGGGCTGATACACCGACTAAATATTGTACAGTACTCTCATAGTTTTGTAATATTTTTATTATTATACAAATTTTTTCTATTTACAATCTTTTACATATTACTATTGGAAAATCCTCTAATTTTTAAGGATACTTTATTACATACAGAATTATTGATAGTTTAGATGTGGGAGAAGTTATCAAAAGATTCTTTGTAAAGTATTTGGTATTTCCTAGCTTTTACTATTTTCAAGATCGACAAGATCCCACAGACAATGGATGGAATGCGAATGGATCAACTTGACTACTGACTCCGATTAATGCCTACATATATTTCGATAAACTTATCATTCCCCGGATAACCCAGTTTTGGCACGTACAGAGAATAACCCAAAAAAAAAAGAATGCTGTTCCATACTGCACGAGGAACGCCCCCACGCTCAGTTTTTGACGTAAACATGGGGCAACACACAGTTTTAATAACTTTGCTCTTGCATACTTTTGCGGCATGTCAGCAGCTTATGTTGATGCGATGAACGCGGCTCATGCTGAGCCTCATTATGATGATAATGCTGATAATGATGATGCTTCATTCCAATGTTTTAATGTTGCAAACAGTTAGGCGAAACCATTAAGCGAATAACTTCTATAACTAGGTCATACAAATATAAAGAGTATTTCAAAATTATCTAGATGGAGTGAAAAAGAACCTCCTTGGGAATGAAAAAGAAACTTTAAAAAATTTGTTATTTGTAATATCTATTAATATTGGAAAGACAGACTTTTTCAACTTTGTTGTTCCGTCCGATAAGTTATTTTCGAGAAGGTCTGAAAAATATTTAACCGTTCCGTCGCTGATCTCCTCCCTGAAGCTGGATTTTCAATTGATGAGCCATATTCTGAAGTTTGAAGAGAGATATTCGTCCAAGGAAGCCAAATCAGGTGAATATATTGTATGTGAAAGCATACTTATATCGCTGATTTTAGCCATGAGCTCGCTTTCGGATTTTTGATCTGAAGTAAGCACGCGCGGCACCCAAAGATGGGATACCTTTTTCATGTTCAAAATCTTTACTAAAATGGAGCATCTGCGCTTATTCTTCTAACATTCTTTAGCAACCTTTTATTTTCCTGTCATCCAACATCATTTTAATAATTTCTTTTAAGATTATTCTGTGTAAACACATCGGCGGGTTTGCTGCATTATAATAATTAATTATAACTTCTCTTTTTTTTTCCTTTGCCTTTGAACCGTTATCGTATTTTTTCATTCTCAACCTGATGCCGAAAAGGTACACCACAATCAGCTATCAAAACAAATCTAATTGTATGTATAGACTAAAAGAATCTATAACACATTTTGTTATAAAAGTTATCAAGTTTATCAAAGTTTATCAATATATATATCGATAATGTGATAGGAAAGTTTATAAAATGTTATAAACTCCCCACGTCTAAGACAAATAAGATCCTTCAAGCGAAACTATATGACTATTGTAAGTAAATGTAATATTTTTAAAGATTATTAATAGAGCTAAAATTGTGTAACGCGATTAGGTATATTTATCGATAGTCAATAAACTACTGATGTATTTATAATTGCTTGAAATTTTGGTATCCTAAGATCTAATCGTATTCCAAAATCGAAGCGTTTATATAATCAAAAAGTACCGCAAATTGTTGACAAAAGTTTAACTTTATATTATGTATATTCCATCTATGCCTATGCAATCAATGCATTTTGCATACACCGATATTTTTGGAGATGATGAGAGGGGTGTATGGGAGACAGGTGTAGGGTATACAAAATATAAAACACATTTAAGACAATTTCTCCAGCCTAGTTCGAAACGATGTTGGTAGCACTTGTGCTATAATTTTCGATTACAGCGTTAACATAATATCATCAGGCAGGTCTCTGCACTTAGAGGCATGGCCAAATCTGGATAGGACGGAGCAGTGCAGGGCATGGAATGGTAGGGCAGGACAGGGCAGGGCAAGGTAAGTGTGCGATGGAGAAGGCAATGTGTGTTACGTGTCCTCTGATTGTTATCATTTTAATGAAGTTCCATGCTATTTACGCTCTCAGATGCCAATGTTGTCGTTGTCGTCATCGTTGCTGTTGCTGTTGTTGTTGTTGTTGTCGATGTTGTTGCTGTTGCTGTTGCTGTTGCTGTTGTTATTTCTGTTGTTGTACTGTTTGTTGTTGATCGTCATCGCTAAAAGAATTTTGTGCAAACTTTCTTTTTTGCGTCAATTCCATGACGTGGCATTACGGCCAGCAAACCCACCCTCCAATCCCCTAGCCACATCCCTTGCCCTTGCCCATCTTACTCCATCTGCTGCTGATGGGAAGGCTGACCCTACTGGGCCAAGACTTGGTTATGGCCGGTATTTGCGGCGCTATTGATGCACGTCTTTCCAGTCTATTACTATCAGCACATTGTTTCCCATGGTTGTTCTTGTAGTTCAAGTTGCTCCTGTTGGTGTTGTTGTTGTTGCTGTTGTTGTTGTTGCTGCTGTTGCTGTTGTTGTTGTTGTTGCTGCTGTTGCTGTTGTTGCTGTTGCTGCTGTTGCTGTTGTTGTTGTTCCTGTTGCTGTTATTGCTGTTGTTGTTGCTGTTGTTGCTGTTGCTGCTGTTGCTGTTGCTGCTGTTGCTGTTGTTGTTCCTGTTGCTGTTGTTGTTGCTGCTACTATTCCTGTTGTTGCTGTTGGTGTTGCCGTTGATTTTTTCTTCGCTTTTCACTTTTCACATTGGCGCATTTTGTTTTTTCAGTTAACAGTTTATTGACTCCGCTCAACTTGTCGCCGTTATAATGTCAGCAAATTGTTAAAATGCTTTGTTAGGAATTTCAAACAATTTTTTGGCGGCTCTGCCTCTGCAGCAGAGGATATAGCTCCAGCTAGAGCTTCAACCACAGCAGCAGATAGACACTAAGAGCAGCAGCAACAGCAGCAGCAGTAGCAACAGCAGCAACAGCAGCATCCATCCAATGCTCTAGGTCTTGGTATTACTATACTCATGGAGTCGTGGAATTGTGTATCAAAGCGTGTTGTTGCTGCTGTTGCTGTTGTTGTTGCTGCTCACAAAATAGTTGGCTGCTGTTGGCTTTGTGGGTAATTTGCCAGTAACAAAAACATATAATAGCAACAACAAACAACAACAACAAACACAACAACAACAAGAAAATGGTTCACATTTAAGCGTTTGAACTTCGAAGTCATAAAATATTTGTTAAGCATTTTGCGCTCAATTTTCTTTTTAACCATTTTGGCTACAGGTCGACAGGCAACAGCCAAGAGCAAACAAACAAACAAAAGCTTTGCTTATGTCCGCCGCATCCCTACATACTCTCACTCCCTCCCTCTCTCTCTCTCTCTTTCTATCTCTCTCTACCTCTGTCTCTTTTTCTGTAACTATCACATTCTCCATCTCATTTTAGTCTCTTTGTAGCCTCAAAATAATAACCAATTCGTAAGCACGGCTGCTATGCCCTATAACCAGAAGCTAACTAAACTATGTACTGTCTCATGTCCCATGCCGCATGCCACACGCCACATGCATCTCCTCGCATGCCCCTTTCCCAAGTGGTCGTTGTCCAACTTTCTGTCCAGCCTACTATTAAGCTGGTCATTTAGAGAGCATTTGACCAGCCGTACTGTCCGTCTTTGCATAAAATTTTGGCCCATTAGCAGTGAGAGCGAAGGAAACAGAGAAAGACAAAGAGCAAGAGAGAGAGAGAGAGAGAAAGAGAGAGAGAGAAGGCGCGTTTCTTTTCCATGTACTTTTTCCAGCATCCGTTTGCCACTTAACAATGAATGTGTCCTGTTCGTAAGTAGGTTGCTTTCTTCTATTCGGTTTAGCTTTAGTTATGCATAGCGATGCACTCGTGAATCACGAATCAGGAGTCGTGATGCATAATAATTGTAGATCACGCACGTGTGGAGCACTCGCTCCACTCAACTATCGATATTGCCTATCGTTACTCATGTTATTGCAGCACTTCGAATGATCACTCCATTATCGTTAAAGTTGCAATTACATTCTCTCTATACGATAGTTTAGAACATTTACTTTTGTATTTAATCAGATTTACATAAACTTCAAAACGTTCACATAATTGATCTGTAATCGATAGATCCATTATCATCGGTTGCAATTGCATTCTCTCCATACGATAGTTTAGAGAAATTATTTTTGCATTAAATCATTATATTAAAACAAATTTTTATATAAAATTTAAGACCAAACTTAACTTAATTTTAACATTTATTTTTGTAAGCGATAGATCGATTACCAAACTGTTAATAAGTAAAAGTTTGTTGTTTTGTCACTATACAATAGATGCGAAAAAGAATTTTTGTAGTAATCCAGCTTTTTAGTGTGTAATGTAATCGATAGATCGAATATCAAATTGTTGTTAAGTTAAAGTTGCAATTGTATTCTCTTCATACGATAGTTTATAAAATCGATTTTGGTATTATAGCAGATTTTTGTGTAAACAAAAAAAAACAAAAGTAAACTACATTATAACATATTTGATCTGTAATCGATAGATCCATTATTATCGGTTGCAATCGCATTCTTTCCATACAATAGCCTAGAAAAATTTTTATTTTGCATTAAATTAGATTTTTATATAAACTTTATAGCTAAACTTAACTTAAGTTTAATATTTTAGATATGTAATCGATAGATAGATTATCGATCGATAGTTCGATTATCAACTTGTTATTAAGTTTAAGTTCCAATTGTATTTTATTTATACAATAGATGAGAAAACCAACGTTTTGTGTAAACTTAAAACCTAATCTGAACTTAAACATATTTTATCTGTAATCGATAGATCGATTATCAAAGATAGCAACTGCAACTCTCTATACGATAGATGAGAATATCAATTTTCATATTAAATCAGATTTCTGTGAAAAATTCAACAGTAACGAAAACTTTAACATATTTGATCTGTGATCGCTAAACAAATTGATCGCAAATTGTATCCGTTTCTCCATATCTATTAGAACAAGAGGCCCATCGCTATTCGACAGATGTTTTCAGTTGATTTTAATATTTTTGTGTTTCTTTACGGTTCTTCCACATATGCCTTTCATGTTTTTTTTTTTTTGGTGCAGGTAAGTATTGTCAGCTTATTATGCCAAAATGACAAGCAAAACCAATTATGTTTCTGTTTGTTTAGCGTGGGCAATACTGCCATAGAACCGACCCAGGACCATTGCCAACAGCACAGTCAGAGTCAACGCCTTGGAGTCTCAACACCAAGCAAAACAACAACAACAACAAGAACAACATCTACAACATACACAGCAGGCAAATGTTTGCACCAAAACACCTCGACAACAAGGTGTTCGCTTTCAGCCAGAAGCCATGCCAACACCTCAGCCCCTAGTAAACACACTGAATCTAACATTTCAATTCCCCGAGAATCGAAACCATCCACGCGCGAAAGATAACTCCTCCAAGGGTAATATGATGTCAAAAGCAAAAAACTGAGATTAAGTTTTCAATTTCAATACTTTGAGATCACTATAAGCATTTATCACAAACATTATAAATAAAGTTTATAATGAAATTTTAACTTTGATAAGTGAAATTGTGTTTCAAGTATTCATGACGATGAAATATTGATTTCTTTTATATCACATAAGTCTAGTCAGACTTTGAAGTCTGCTCATGAAGGCTACCATTACAGTACTTTTATACTTTTTGGTCTAATTCAAAATATATATACGATCCAATTGTTAAGCCCTTGGAATTTGTTGTTAATGCAGTGAAATGTTTTCCCATTTAATATATACTACAATTATCAAACTGATCAATGTGGCGCCGGTGATATAACACCACCATAACTAGGCATAAGCCTAGCACGGTTGCCTGTAATTTTATTAGCTACTAAATTGACAATCACAAAATTTAATGGTCCATACTAAACTTTACGAAGAAGAAATATTGTACAGACAGTAAAAAGTTTTGAGTAACATACAAGTAATTCTTTGCAAGATGTAAAATTTCAACGAAATAAGTTTTAAGTTGGAAAAATTTAAATATTTAACTTTTTATAACTTTTTGTTTTACTGTAATACTAATAAAATTAATTACACTTAATTAAAAATAATTTTTTTAATTTAAATAGAGACGTGTAAAGTTTGATTGATTCAACTCGTTGGGCTAATTTAAAAAAATATACGATTACTGGTAATCCCATATAGTTATGAAAAAGAACTGCTTGTTTTTTAATATATATACAAATATTGCCGAGCGAATCGATGTGGAGCCGGTGGTGTATAGATGAGCACGGTTGCCTAAGAGGCAACTTTCTTTGCAAGACAGTTGCCTTTCAGGCAAAAGGACCCGGGATCAGTTTCCGGGCCGTCGCCACTTTTTTTTTTTTAATTTAACTTTTTTTATTTATTTATTTTTTTTTTTAAATATTTTTTATCAACTATTGAATTGACAAACAACAAATTCAATTTTTAATACTAAACTCAACGAAAAAGAAATATTGTACCGACAGTAAAAGTTCTTACGCAAGTAGCTCATTGCAAAATAAAAAATTTCAACGAAATAAGTTTTTATTTGGAAAAATTTAAATATTTAACTTTTATACGTTTTTTTTACTGTATTACTTATATAATTATGTATTACTTATATAATTATGTATTACTTATATAATTATAAGCTACAATTAATTAAAAACATAATTTTTCTAAAATTTAAATTAAGACGAGTATAGTTAGATTGATTCAACTAATAGGGCTAAATTAAAATATATATGTACGATTTCTGCTTATCCTTTTGATTACCCCTTGGAATTTTGTCATTACAATACCATGATCCTACTATCGAAATGATCTTAGTGTCGCCGGTGGTGTTATGGAAAGCACGCTTACATGAAAGGCAACTATTGTAAAGATAGTTGCCTTTCAGGGAAGCGATATAGGGTTCAATTCACGACCGTAGTCACCTCTTTTGTTTTTTTAAATTTTTTCTTTTACTTGATATTGAATATTATTTATAAATATTAAATTCACATACTAATACAATAATATTAATAAAATAAATCATAATCATCATAAAAAATAGCAAAATTGTTTAGAAATAATTGGCTTAGAGATCTCTTTAGAGTTTTTTTTTCTGAATAAAAAATAAAGAAAGTTTAAATGGAATATTTTGAACATAGTACAATTAATATTTCTGGACCTATACTCAAATAACAAATTTTTATAGCTATATAAAATACAATTTTGATATTTAGTGCTATAACATTTTGATTATATTTGTTCTATATTGATTAAGTTTTAATGTTTAGATTTAAGCTTCGTTTGATTTATTTATTGATCAGCTCTCGCTTAGGCGTATTACAAAAAAAAAAAATAAAGATAAAAATAAAAACACACACATTCTCTCTCACATACACAAAGATACACACACATTTACACAGATACGACAATAATGGCTATGAGACAATGTGGCAAACCCATAAAAGCCACTGCTGCATCTACATATGTATGTAAAGTATTATGTATATATATATAAATATATATGTATGTAGAAATATATATACAAATATATAAATTTATATGTGTATGTATGTGTATGTGTATTGGTGTCGATTCGGGTCATATTGAGAAAAAATGCGCATAATTGGCAAATTTAGAGTGAAATTGCCTGATAAATATGCAAAATACGAGGCCTAGCATCACCATCAACCACCAACATCAACAGTAACAACAACAACAACAACAATAACAACAACAGCAAAATGAACAACAATAGCAATAGCAATAATACTAAGGGAATTGTAAAAAGCCCCTTTGACGTGCATTGTAAATAGCCCCATTGTACGTTCAAAATTCAATTCATTTGAAACTATAAAATTCTAATTAAATAAAATTATCGAAATTCATTCGCATATTGTATGCAATTATTGCATAAAGATTCTGTCGGATGCCAAAACATTTTTGGAATTAAAAAAAAAAAAGAACCAAAATTACAGGCAAATGTAATATAAATGTTATTAATTTCATTTCAAATCTTTACAATTTGTATTAAATACCAAATTGAACAAATATATCATTTCATTTTTCAATGAGAATAAAAATGAAAAATTAAATGAAATTACTGTAGAAGTTACATTTTATTCGAATTATGTCAGAGTTAATTAAAAATAATAATACGAAAGCAGATAGATTTAATACGAATGCGATGAGTAGATCTCAATTAAAATCACTTCCCTGATAACATTTGCATTAACATGACAGTA
This sequence comes from Sphaerogastrella javana, assembly GCA_037040025.1. Classification (NCBI taxonomy): domain Eukaryota; kingdom Metazoa; phylum Arthropoda; class Insecta; order Diptera; family Drosophilidae; genus Sphaerogastrella; species Sphaerogastrella javana. The sequence continues at coordinate 8,498 of JBANCZ010002931.1, forward strand.
TTTTTTGCATTTTTCCCACATAGAATCACGCAATGTACGGGACTGGATTAATCTTCGATATGCACGGTCTAGTGCATCATGAGTTCCTGCCACAGGGACAGACGGTCAATAAAGAGTTCTACTTGACCGTACTTCGGAGCTTGACTGAATAAATTTTGAAGAATTCGACTGGAACTGTGGGAAAACAACTCGAGCTACCATTGTGAACGAATACAAGGTGAAAACCCCCATGAATACCATCGAAGAAGCTCCGTATTCGCCAGATGTAGCCCCTTTTGCCGCTCCGTGGATCCCGTTTTGTACCATTCAAGACATCAAACAAACTTCGGAACGGGAGTTGAAGACTATCCCGGAAAACGTATATAAAATTTGTTTGAAGACTGCAAAAATCCCTAACATGTGTGTATTGCCTCTAATGGGAACTACTTTCAAGGCGACACTATAAATTTGGATGATTAAATGGATAGTTTGTGTTTTGTTAACCCAGTCCCTGGTACTTTGACAGATGGCACTCTACAGATTTGATATTAAATCATAAACAATTTTCAATTCAACACGGTCGCTGGCCGATATTAACGTCAAAATGTATCGGTCATCTGATTTAAATATCAATTAAATTATATTTTCTGTTTTCTGTATTTCTTTTTTTTCTGTTTTCTGTTTCTGTTTCTGTTTTTCGTGTGGCATCGATGGCCTTAATATTGTTGCGTAAATTGCTTAATGGAAGTGGAATTTTTAATGAAAAGAAAATAAAATCACAATTTTCACAGTTTGTGCAAAAATAATTGGAAATGTCATAAATATTTATTTATCTTTTTTTTTTAGGTCTACACTTAACTCTTTTTCGCATTTGCCCCCATGATGGGTATACCCTGTGTTCGAAAAATATCAAAGGGTCTATTACCTTTGTGCAAGGTCGCAATGTGTGTAACAACTCTCTAAACAGGGTTGCACACCTGTCCAGCTGTCGGCTACCATCCCTACCGTTTGATATTTTTTATATTTCGCATTTTTTTTCAATGCATTTTGAACATTCGATGGAAATTGTATTCTAATTGAAAAAACACCCCTAATAATGAGATGAGCTACATACACATATGTATCTATGTAGATAGATGTATATATCTATAGGGACTATATATACATCTATCTATATATCTATAGATGTACATATCTATAAAGGCTACATATATATATCTATCTATATAATATATGTATCTATACATATATAATGTTTAGTGTTTACACATTTATATTTCATCAAAAGGCCATTACCTTTCACATTGTTTTTGGCTTCTGCTCCCGATTCTATTCGATATGCAACTCTATTAAATAACTTTAATAAAAAACAAAAAAAATTAAAATAAAAAAAAGAAAATGGGGAAAAAAGATGCAGATACAAATAAATATTTGGACATAACTTTGAAGGCAGCAAATTGAATATTGAATGATAATTGCATTGTCGATATTTCATGCAGTTTGTGCTAAATTGAAAATGTGTGTGTGTCTCCCTCTTTCTATCTTTCACTCTCTCTCTCTCTCTCTCTCTCTGTGTGTGTGTGTGTGTGTGTTTTGGGCATAAGAATCCGTCCAAGTGTATCAATGATATTAACTCTCTTGCTCTCTGTGTATAAATGAAAATGTGTATAAAACACGCACAGCATACTCGATATCATAGTTAGTGTTAGATGTTCCATAAATCCATTTCGCTTGTATTCCTCAAAATGCATGTGCTCGTTTTCTGTTATAAAACAAAGCATATATGTATATATATATTGATGACTGTGATATCTGAATAGTGTTGATAAACAAAAACAAAATATACGACTGTTCATAATAGTGATATACGATTACAAACACCATCTATAAGTAAACAGCGGATTTGACATTTCTAACAATCAGTAATACGAATCCTTTGTTTAACATTCAAAGCTTCTAGGCGTATAATATGAATGTTTTAGTTGTTTTAGTCTTACTTGGAAGAATGATGTAATCGTATAATGATGTAATATTGTAAAATCTGAAGTTTATACTATGTATTACTGTACATTATATGTCCTATATTCAATCTATTCTGTGTGCAATGATTTTGGGAACATACACCTATTGAGTTTGAATGAATACACATGCCTACATACTTGCCTGAGTATACATATAGATGTACAATACATACAGATATATACACATATATTTATTCACATAGTACTTATACGTACGCATGAGTGTACTCGTATTCATACTGAAGTGTGGGATGCTACTTTTGCCGCAGGAAGCGGTCGCAGCTGTGGGTTTTAAAATTTCAATTCATTTCCGTTGTGCATACGCACAAACACACAAACATTCACCAACACCCACACCCACCCACTCAACACTCACGTATATACTCACAGAGAGAGAGAGAGAGATAGAAAGAAAGAGTGAAACAAGCACATGCATATAGTATTATATGTGTATACATATTCACACGCAGCCGGCAAAAAACAAAATGCGCCTAAATGGAAGACAACATCAGCGGCAACAGCAGCAACATCAACAACAACAGCAACAACAGCAACAACAGCAACATCTACAACAACAACAGCAACATCTACAACAACAAACAGGCGGCCCAGGGCATCCTGGCAATTTATGTGCCGAAAAATGGCAAATGGTTGGGGATGCATCGAGCCAGGAGCTAGGTGCCAGGAGCCAGAAGCCAGCAGCCCATTGCCAGAAGAGCAGCAACAACAGAAGCTTGAATCCAGGAAAGAGCCAGGAGAGAAGAAGAGGGGGAGCCGGCACAACCAGTCCGGATAGCGTCGGTACGCTCTATGGGTATTATTTTGGGTGCGTGCGACACTTTTACGTTTTAATGTTAAATGCTTCAAGTCAAAAATTCAATAAATGTCTGGCATGCTGTGGGCGTGGTCAGACGATGTAGTTGCTGTTGCTATTGCTGTTGTTGTTGCAGTTGTTGTGGTTGTTGTCGTTGTCGCACCACGGTAAATTGCATAAATGCATGACAAATAAATGCGAGCGGCACCGCACCGTACAGCACCGTACACAGAGTCCAATCGAGGCGAAGCCCATGGACATGGCCAGACAGGCCAGATGGCGATTCTGATATCGATATCGACAGCTCTGTTGCCGCTGCGCTATGCGGGAATTCGTATAGTATAGTGGGTTTTAAGTGTGGAGAGGTGGAGATGGAGATGGAGATGGAGACAGAGTCGGAGTCGGAGACTGGTTGGGACATGGTCATGGCTGGCTTCTACAATTTAAATAAGATGCAGGTTTATTCACTTTCAACGCCTATGGCAATTTAGCCAACAAATCGAAACCCAAATGCGATTATTTGAAGTGCCCCTGCTGCGTCTAGAATAATGCAAATAGATTTCATTCACTATCACACAAACACACACATATTATTCTGCTATTTATCCTCTTTATATATAGATTGAAAAATTGTTCTGAACATATTTATCTATATACAAGTCACAGCCTTCATTCCATATGTTAAATAACGAGCTTCTATGTCTACTACAGTATTAAAGTTCAAAGTTTATCTTTCAAATTGCATCTGAGATTTTAATTTTGATTTATTTATATATTATTGTAGGGGATTTGAAGGTAAGTGTTCAAAATTTGAAGCAAAGGTCTGTGTAGACCATACACCTATCATGAATACTGTAGCTTTTATAGATTCCGATATATAAATGTTTATACGGACAGATGGACAGACGTTCATTGCCAAACCGACTATTCTTCTCATCCTTATCAAGTAGGCTCGCCTCAAAATCTTTTTGTAAAAAAACCGATGATCGGCGACGGAACTGTGTGAACTAGAGCTGGGATAATATCGATGGCACTGTCGATAATATCGATAGTTTGTAATTTTCCAAAATAACGATTGTTTACTTCGATAGTGCGATAGTGGCATTGATGAATGAGTAAGGCCTCATTATCCAAATATCACAATAATATGTAGATGTACAATAATCAATTATTATCTTAAAAATTTTGATTCAATCGAATCGAAAAAGTGCTGCGATTAATTAAGTCGAAACACAAGCCATCACTAATTTTCATTATTTTGCGCCAAAATTATTAACTCTGTGTGTAGAGTGCCGGAGCTGTCAGAAAGTATAAAAATGTAGTAAAAACAGACAAACAAATAATCATTTGATTAATTGATTATTTGCAGAAAAAGTGGAAATTTGCGATTAGCAATCGTACGTTTAAAAAAATCACATGATTCAATAATCGTTTAATCGATTTTTTTGCCATCCCTAACCACAACCAATGTCATAACAAAATCTGTCTGTCGGTAAAATGTTTTTTTTTTCGTTAAGATTAGTATTGAAAATTGAATTTTTTGTTTGTCAATTTAAAAGCGAATTATAATATTTAAAAAAAAAATAAAAAAAGTTAAATTAGATAATACAAAAAAAGTGGCGACGGCTCGGAAACTGATCCCGGGTCCTTTTGCCTGAAAGGCAACTGTCTTGCAAAGAAAGTTGCCTCTCAGGCAACCGTGCTCATCTATACACCACCGGCGCCACATCGATTCGATCGGCAATATTTGTATATATGTATATTAAAAAAAACAAGCAGTTCTTTTTCATAACTATAAGGGATTACCAGTAATCGTATATATTTTTTAAATTAGCCCAACGAGTTGAATCAATCTAACTATACGCGTCTTCATTTAAATTTTTAAGAAATATTTTTAATACAGTAAAATAAAGTTATCAAAAATCAAATATTTAGATTTTTCCAACTAAAAAATTATTTCAATGAAATTTTACATTTCGCAAAGAATTACTTCTGTGTTACTCAAGAAATTTTACTGTCGGAACAGTATTTCCTCTTCGTTAGCAATTGAATTTTTTGTTTGTCAATTCAACAGCTTATATTTATACTAAATTTATACTAAAGTAACAGAAAAATAAAAAAAAAATGTAAATTAGATCATAAAGATTGTATTAGTTTGTCAATTTATTAGCTAATAATAATATTAAAAAAATAAATAAAAAAAAAAACAAAAGGGGTGACTGCGGTCGTGAATTGAACCCTATACTGCTTGCCTGAAGGGCAACTATCTTTACAATAGTTGCCTTTCATGTAAGCGTGCTTTCCAAAACACCACCGGCGACACTAAGATCATTTCGATAGTAGGATCATGGTATTGTAATGACAAAATTCCAGAGGGTTAATTAAAAGGATAAGCAGAAATCGTACATATATATTTTAATTTAGCCCTATGAGTTGAATCAATCTAACTATACTCGTCTTTTTGAAAAATTTTTTTTTTAAATTAATTGTAGCTAATAATTATATAAGTAATACAGTAAAAAAAAAAATAATAAAATTTAAATACAGTCGAATCTCAATAATGCAAAATTTCGGTATTTCAAACCTCTCACTAATTCGAAGCTAACACGAGTTCCCTACAAAATCTCTCGATATTTCAAACTTTTTCCGATATTCGCAGAATTCTTGAGTTAGACAGAATTGAACTACGCGTCTATTGTAGCTGCGAGATTAGTGTGTGTTTGTGTGATCGTGCATTTGTGTGTGTGTGTAT
>JBANCZ010002932.1:0-14060 GCA_037040025.1 Sphaerogastrella javana
TATAATATAATATAATATAATATTATATAATATAATATATAATAATGTATTATAGTTTAAAGTTTTACAGTAAGCGCTTATATTCTGATATTTAAAGATATATAACATTTTTGGATCGGTTGCTTAATTCATTATAAAAATAAGGAAATATGGGACTATTCAAAATAAAAACTTTTAAGGGAAAATATTATAATACAACATATTATAAAATAATATATCACATCATAATATAACATAATAAAATATGTGAAATATTGAATAGCATAAATATATGAAAATATTGAATAACTTTGGAAAAATCAAAAATTACAATATTACTTATTATAAAATAATATATCATATCATAATATATCAATAAAATATAATAAAGGGTAATCGAATAGGTTTTTTATTTAAAGAAATATAACAGTTTTTGAAATAAATGATCGGACATTTATGTATATTATAACAAAATGAAGAAAATAAAATACATTATATGGGATAACATAATAATAATATAATATATTATATTATAATATAATATTAGGTGAGCAAATATTTATTTATTTTTAATATATTGAATATAACATAATATGATACAATACATTCTTATATAATACAATATAATGTGTAAAATTTACATAATTATCATAAATATAAAAAATTCATATAATTTGTATAATAGCTGTACTTACCGTTATTGGCTGCAGCACCGCCCACGTTGTTAACGCCCCCTTCACTGCTCAGGGCCTCAATGCGTCGCATGGCAAAGATCAGGAGAACTGTGAGCACTATATCGAGGTGTTTCAGCATTTTGTCTGAGTGTCTATTTATAAGGCGCAATTATTTATCGTTGCAAAAAGTCTGACAGTGTTGGACAACATTCGAATGTGTGTAGTCAATTAGCGCACACTGTTTGTATTGACATAGTGGAAATCACTTGATTTGCGCATTTCATATATATATATATATATATGTATATATATATTTACGATTCAATTAGCAATCGTTTAATATATAACTCTTTTATGAGTGTGTGCTGCAAATAAAAAAAAGAGAAACATATGAAATTTGATTTATTTGAAATATAAATACACATATTCATATCGCTTAAATGAAAAACCATGCTTGAAAATTTATGTATTTAATATAGCCCGATTTTGCCAGATTTATTTGCTAGCACAACAAAAGCGTAGAAGAAAAAGAAGGAGAGGGAGAGAGTGATGAAGAAGAGAGGGGATGAGTAAATGAAATGGGCGAATGAAATAAACCAGTGCAAAATTCTTGATTGAATTTCGCCTGACGTAAGCGGATTAAAAAAGAGAATTCTATGAGAAAATCAACAACAAAACAACAAAAATAATAATAAAGTGAAAGCATAAAACAAAAATAACGGTCAAGTCATAAAAAACGCAACAGACAAATGAAAGCTTTGCTTCCTTCCTTCCTTCCATTCTTCCATTCATCCATTCATCCTTTTCCATCTATTCTATTCAGAGTTTCGGTTGGGATTCGACCAGACAGTGTCTGCTAAATGTCTGTGCCCCAACACACACACAGACAATACATTCAGCACGTAATGAGAATTAAAATTTATGGAACTAATTGTTAAATCAACACAAGCTTTGAATCCAAATACCACAAGGATACACACCTTTAGATAGTATTTCTCTTCAATATTATTATACAGCCATGATTTATTTACCTTGAGCTGATTTTCATTTACATTTGATGCCATTTCCATTTTTCACTTTAAGTGGAACCTAATCAACTCTTCCCTGCAGCTCGACACTAAATTGATGATGAATGCAGACACCCGGACTCTTTGACTCCACTGGACATTATGAACTATCCACACAGACGGCCCTGCCTCGACACCACTTAAGATCTCATCCAGCAGAAGCCCTACATGGCTCCAATGCAAGGACATGGATGACAGAGAGAGAGAGAGAGAGAGAAAAAAAGAGAGATAGAATGAGATTGTAAGCGAGACTGAGAGATGCCTAGCAAATGCCATGGTCATCATCATCATCAAATCCCTCGTCAACCTACAGCCTGACTCTCTCAATCTCTACATCTCTCTCTCCCTTCTGCTTTCTTTCAGTTTGCTTTTTGCATTTTCCTCTACTGCATACACTCACACACACATACGTATGTATATGTGCAGTATACTTGCATCTATACCCTATAATTCAGCGGTTACAGCCGTTGATAAATTGTTGCCATAAACGTGAAAGATTTATGAACTTTCAAGCTAAGAATATCATCGAAAACATATATACAGTATTTATGCATATCAAGAAGCTAAAAGAGCTAAAAAGAGAATTCTTATTGAGTTGCAACAATTTTGAAATTTTAAAACAATTTAAATTCTAAATATATAAAACAATACTGAATAATAATAAAAAATATAATTATGGTTTCCAATTAGAAGTGTCGTTTTAATATTCAAATTAAAAATTTACTTTTAAACAAATTATTGGATATTTTATTATAAAGTAAATAATTGGATTGCTTTTTCATTTTAAAATAGTAATAAAATAAATAAAATAAAAACAAAAAAATTATTATATACAGAAGCGATAGAAATAATAGCAATACTTTATTTTTTCTTTTGTTGATCGAAAAATGATTGGAATATTATGATATAATTATTTGTTAATTAGAATTTTATCTTCTCAAAAATTTATTATGGTATTATTTACTTTGAAGTTACATTGAAAGAAACCTAAAAAATGCCGAAAAAGTAATACCACAGCTCATACAAATCATTATTATTTTTCACAATTTTCTCAAATAATTTATAAAATAAATAAAATGATTATAATTATGTACATTAATTATGGTCTCCGTTCTACCAAAAAATATAGAGTTATTAAATTATTAAATAACTTAAATAATAATCAATTTTTAAATTAATTTTTTTTATATTATATTTCATATACCTCCTTCCTTCTTAAATATTATATTTAATTTATACCATATATAAATTCTTTTAATTTATTAATTATATTAATTAGCTTTAATTATGATATTCTTGCTAAAAAGAAATAGAAGGCTTATTAATATATTAAAAAATACAATAATAATTAATTAAATGATATCCCGGAGCCCTTTTTTATTTCTTTCCCCTTCTTATATATTATATTTCTTTCCCCTTATATATATTATAAACCGTATATGATTTTCGAAAAGGGTATTCGCTTCTTCTTCTTTCATATTAAATATTATATGACACATATGATTTTTGAAAGGGTATTTGCTAGTGCTCGCCCTGTATCTTATATGTCATTTTTTTATTTATTCCTTTTGGGTTTTTTTTTTTTTTTGGTTTGTTCGTGTCATAAGCGTAAAGCAATTTGCTTTGTCAGCTGTATGTCAGACCCAACTACATATTAATTTACTATTGCCCAAACCCAACATCACACACACACACAACTGGCAAACCATATAAAACCCTGATGGCAATAGAAACCCTTCCCCATTGAAGGTTTGTGCTCCATTGCAATATGAATGCATTTCAATTAAAATGTTGGCGATGCTTTCTTAGCAGCAGCTGTTGTGGTGGCTTTTGTTTATTGTTTTTTTGTTGTTGTTGTGGTTGATTTAGTCTGTTTGTTTTTGTTGTTGTTGTTGTTGTTGTTGTTGTTTCTGTTCTTGTGTGTTTTGTTTGTCTTTCGTCTTCCGTCTTCGCGTCTGCTGTCTAAATTATTGAAATCAATTTGTAAATTTAATTGAATTTGATGCCAGCTTAAAGCGTTCGCCGCTACTTGTTTAAAGCGCCCTCTGCCGGCAATGTATGCAACTACTCTACTCGCTACAAACATGGCTGTCGCATAGCAAGAGTGTGAGTGAGTCAGTGAGAGGGACAGACAGAGAGAGAGAAAGAGGGGGTGAGTGAAAGAACGCCATGTTTGGCATGTCTATTAGCCGCCAGAGTTGCCACTCCAGCATCCACTTACATTCAGCTCTGCCCATGATCCAACAGTCTGAATATTTTTTTTTGAAAAAATATTTTCACAGCCCAACGATTTGATACAAGGTAAAAGCCAAGCACCCTTAGCTACACTCTCTTCTCCTCCTCCCCTTCCCTTTCTCTTCTTCCCACCTCGCATGCACTCGAAGGCCTGTAGCGAAGCTTTTTGTATTATTGCCAAAAGTTATTATGCCGTGTGGCATTCGTTGTATTTCGCTTTGTATTACATACTTTGCGGTTGCCTGAAAGTTCTACATTCTCTCGTTCTCCAAACAAACACCCTATAAAAACAACAGGGTGCTTCATACATTTGAAACATTTATGGAATTCCCTTTTTCACATTTCAAAATAAATACAAAGAATTGAAATAGTAGCAAAACAGAAATCTCCCCTCTTATTGGGGATAGGTAAAGTTCAGGTGATTGATTGATGAGAATTATTATTTCTAGTTTTGCCATGATTGATATCTGTCTGAAACATAGTGTAAATATTATAAATATATATGAAATGGTAACTCAGTGTTGAGCATAGTCGACTAGAGCATGCATCATGCTTATATTGTTTAGTATTTCCTTTTGTTGAGTTGAAGAACTTAAAGCGCGTGATTTTTGCAATTTGGCTAATAGCGAAAAGTCAACGCTGCGCCGTCGGCTTTGAATAGCTGACTGACAGTGAATAATGGCAAAAAAAAAAAGAGAAAACTACATAGAGACAGCGATAGAGAAAGAGAGAGAGTGAAAGAGAGAGTGGGAAATAAGTAGAGCATGCTGCACAATGGGCACAGTATGCAGCTTCTCTTTGGCTCTCGCATTGAGCGTATTTAAATCAATATTAATAGCGATGTTTACGCCTCCGTTGGCCATGCAAGGCTGCAACTCCAATTGAAGATTTACCTACGATTTTTCGCATCTTTTTTTTTCATTGCATTGTACTTGGCCAGGAAGCCATAGAGTCGCATCTCGCCTCCTCTCAGTCGCTTGTGCATAATAAATCAATTTACATTTTCTCTCGCCGCACGCAAAAATGAAATGCAAATAACGGCAACAAACCATGAACGATGTACTCTATACTATATGTTGTGTGTGGCTGCAGCAGCAGCAGTTAAAACCCGCCATAAATAAGAACCTTATTCAAAAGTACAGGCAACCCTGGCTGGATGCAAAGCAGAAGACGGCAACACTTTTCACCACAGAGATTTACGCGCACTTAAATCACAGCCAACAGAATTGATCGCAATTGAACGGTACGGCAACGCCGCCCAGAAGTAATACAAGTAAACGGACTACAGATAGGAGTATACGACGGGCAAATGCCCTGCCAAAAAAACCCAAATTACCTTCATTATGATGTAAGAAACTTAAAGAATTTATGCAAAGGCAAATATTAAAATTAATGTAGTAAATCTATAATAAAAAACATAAACTAAAATTATAATAATAAATAAATAATAAAAAAATTATAAAACAATATATATTAAACAAGATAAATACAAAAAATAGATTAAAAAAATTAATACGAATAAAAAATAAATATAAAATAGATAAAAGAATATATGTATATAAATATTTAATATGAATTAAATATATATCTATTTTATATTTTATATATATATATAGAACAAATGAAATTCCAGAAAATATATCGTATAAAAAAACAAAAAAAAAACTTTGTGAATTGTGGAAATTTGTCAGAGATGATTCGTAAAACTAAAAAAAATGTAAGGTGGTCAGAAATCCGTGGAAAAATTCGTTTTGTTTGGAAGCCCCTTTCGTTTCAATTTATGTACTGTTCAATATACACTTTACGCACTGTATAATACAACCCACGTTGTAAATGTGCAGGGTATATCAGAGATTACATTTAACAGGAAACTGGCAATGGGAAGTGAACTGCAGGCATCGGTAGTTGGCCATTTGGCCATTTGGCATTGAAGCCGATACAGAAGCCGGAGCCGAAGAGTTTGCACTTAATGCGACACTTAATGAGCATAAAATATGTTAAATTCTGCACAATTCTTGTTGTAGTACTCTCACATTATGCTAAATCATTGATGTTATAGTACATTAAAAGTTGTGCCTACCCAGATCATGTCTCAATTTACCATTTCGCATTAAAGCTCAAGTTCAATTTTAAAGTTAAGCTACTTTTAAAATAAATGAAACATTTAAAGACATTATTTTAAACTCTCAGAAAAAATATGTATATATTAGTTGTAAGACATCAAAAATAAAATCATATAAAACTTGAGATTCTTCAACTAAAATATTTAAAAGATTAATTTCAATTTCTTAAGTTAATGTATATTTAATAAATTATATAAATATTTAAGCAAACTATTTAAAACTCTTGCAAACTATAGTAATACATAAAATGTTAAACAACATCATTGTAATCATATGAATCTTGGGAATTCTCTAAAGTTGAAAGCTCAAGCTCAGTTTTTAAAGTTAATAAATATTTAATAAATAATGTAAATTTTAAAAGACATTATTCAAAACTTTTACAAACAATTGTACCATATAAATCCAAAAAAAATCATATAAAACTTGAGAACTTCTAAGTTGTAAATTTAACCTCAATTTTTAATTTAATAAATAATAAATAAACTTTATAAATATATAAGTAATTAAAGATATTATTTCAATCTCTTAAAGTGATTATATTAAATAAAAGTCGTCAAAAATATGTTCATATGAAGCTTGAGAATTTCTCTGGCTAAAGTTTTAAATGTGGCAAATATTTAATATTATTACTCGAATTACATTTGTTAATGGCATAAATTGAAGTTTTCGAAATGAATGTTTAGTTTACCGTTGGCAAAATGTGATTCAAACAATGCAATTATAATTAAAACTACATTTAGTACATTCACTTAGCGCTAAACTTCAAATTTCAATAACTGCAAAAGACTCTAGAATATACCATATAACCATAATATAGTTAGAATGTGAATGTGTTAGTCGTACGAATTCATAGAGAGAGTGTTAAACTTTTGAAACATTTGGCATGCAGTGAAATGAAGTTTAGCATATAGTAAGAGATTTTTCATGTGAATAATATGGCTGAGGCTGCTGCAAAACTTGCTGAAGAGTTTAATATGGCCAGAAATGGTGGGGGGGGGGGGTGGCAAAGGCGGTGAGGAAATTGCTCAGACTTGCTTGCAACGGAAGCCACGCATAAACAACAAAGCACAAGAAGCACCAGCAGCATCAGTACCATCAGCAACACCATCACCATCACCACCACATTGATATACAGGGTGAGGCAAACAGGGTGCCTGCAATTCTTTGGTGCCTGGCTATACGCATTAATAAACAAAGCAGACAGCAAAAGTGTTTAATAACTCACAGCGGCAAAAGCGGGGCAAGTGCATAGTAAGTGAGCTAGTCCCAAGGGATCATAGAAGGCAAATATAAAAGGGGGAACGAAGGGTAGTCATTGCCCTCGGTGCTATGTATATAAATGGGCGTGTACTAAAGTGCATGCAACTGAAAAGAAACAGCCGAACATCTGCAACAGCAGCTGCTAGCAGTTAACTACTTGGATGTGATTTGTATCGATGAAGCGTGTACGAGAAAGCAAAAGGATAAAAGTGAAGGGGACCAGGGCGGCTGAAGGGGGGTTTTAAACATAAAGACCAGACTAACAGAACATCCTAACGACTTATCGACTTTGGCTCATTTCAAATGCAATTGTTGCACAAGTCTTAGCATGTATTATTAAACTATTTCAAAGACATAGCCCCATGAATTAATGGTTTATTTGTAGTTGCTATTAATTAACAAATTCATGGAAACCCTCTTTAACTAGGACCTGTATATGACCTAACATAAACGATTGTTCTGCTTTTGAATAAATATAACGTATTTATTCATATTTATTATTCATATTTGTTATTTGTTTAAAAAACACTAAAGGGTCCATTAACTTTGTGCAAAGTCGATTTGTGTGTAACAGGCAGAAGAAGGCGTAGCAGACCCCACAAAGACAAAGAAGTCCGTCTATCTTTCTGAACACCTAGATCTCGAAAACTTTAAGAGCTATATTATTCATATTTGGCACGAACACTGTTTTTGCTTTCAGGCTGATCCAGTTCGTTTCAAATGTTGGATACCTCCCTCCACCACTGAGATATTGCTCATAATTTAAAATCGCCATAACGGGCGCAAATTTGAAGTTAGAACGTTCTGCTTTGGAACATGGGTGCATCATTTAATATTAATTTTGGATACCTGCCGTCACTTCACTAGTTTTATCTATTATTTTTTAATTATTATTTAATGCATTTATACATTATGTAAATAAATCAATAACTTCGACCTTGTGGTAAATTTAATAGTTTAAGCGTTTTTATTTAATTACTCGCCCAATTGACATATTAAAACAGTAATTCAACATTATAGTAATTTAATTGGTTTACAGCTATGAATATTAAATTGCATGCAATGCATAACTGTACTGTAACATTAAAAAAAAAAATTAACATATAAAAGCGAACATCGCACAATGGGAAAAATTGCTAATTTGACGAATATTTATAAATAACTTCCGCAAAAAAATGATTCCATTTTTGTACAGGTAATTTTATTTTATATATAAATAAAAAAAACCCAAATTTAAAATATAGAAATAATTTTTTTTATTTTTCAAATATATTAAAGTAAATTTTATTTATCGTATAAACACGTTCTACTTGATAGCAGGAACTTCTTGCAAAATTCTATGCAATTTTTTTTAGATCAATTAGATCTTTCTACGTACTGAAATCGTTTGTTGAAATTATGGAGACTGCACTATTTACATTATTAACATAAGTCTCTAAAAATTGAAGGATTAATGGGTTTTACTTGAAGTGGCCCATTATCATCCAGATTATAAATTTATTGAATTTAATTGATAATTGTCATAGATACAATGTTTAAATTATTATTACACTTTCATTTGGTAATTCGCAATAATAATTGAACGATAATAGTAATTCGACAATAATAATAATAATAATAATAATTATAATAATAATGTAATTATTGTGCCATTATAACTATAAATAATGTTTGCTTCTCAGCGAATAAATTGAATGTAATTCCATATAAAGTACAGTTAATTTGAAATCTCCTCCACAGAATATGTTTACTCTTACCGTGTCCCAATGTTCTGAAGAGGGAGCCAAACTATAAAAAGGTGGCAACCCGTCAGTTTATAAATAGCAGCAGAACGAAACAAAGGGTGGCACCATGCGACGCTTTTTCATGTTTCTATCGCTGATCTGTTATTCGCCACATTCGCACAGATAGAAAGAGTAGAGAGAGAGGGAGCTAGAGAGTGACAGAGCGAGAATGAGCGCACTTAATTAGGCAGTCACGATAGACGAGACAGCGACACAGACAGAATGACGCCGGCAAAGAAACACAAACACAGTCAAACACTCGCGCACACACACACGCGCACACACGCAGACTTGTATGCAAGTAGACGCTCAGAAAGCGAGCGAGAGATATAGAAACGGCTTAAAATAACAGAATGATTAATTAATGGGCGATTGCAATTGCAATTGCAATGGCAATTACAATATTATGATTACAATTCTTGTGTTGCCCGCTAACAACAACAACGAAGCGAACGTACGGCACAAACGAAAGACTACGATTAAAACACCGAATTTCACGACGCCAACGACAGCAACAGCAACAAGAACAAACGCGCAACACAGCGTCAAACAATACCCTGAACCGCACGCAATAACAGCCGATTTGGCACTGAAATCGAACGAAAGAAAACCCAAACGAAACGAACGCAGCAGCACCAGCAAAGGTACGAAGGCAACGGCATTAAAAGCCGAGCGCAGCAGCGAAGAGCCGAGCGAATTAACGACGCGAAAATGCAGAATGAAATCCATCTGCATCACATCGTTTGTTCTTCGTTCTTCGGCTGCTGCTGCTGCTGTTGGTGCTTCTGCTTCAGCTTCTTCTTCTTCTTCTTCTTCGTCTGCTTGTGCTTATGCTCGTTCTTGGAGTGCGGAAGGGCCATCAAAGAGGTACTTAGTTGCCAATACAGTTTTAGTAAAAATGCTTATGACTGGATAAGCAGATGGCAATCATCTCTTGTGTTATATTATTCCATTTGAAAGGTAATTCACTTTCGAAGACATAGCATATAGTACACATGGTTGCATGCATGCATCTATGTCTTTGATTATAAATCCCTTTTAGCCTTAACTCAATATTATTCTTATGGAATTGTTTATTACATTAACAATAAGAGAACATGTACTTATACATACATTTCTCATCGTAATCTTTATTATTACATTTGCTCTTTTTCTTATTACTAGTCGAATAGTAAACATAACGAATGAGTAAACCATAAAAACATACAAAAACGATCAAAATTAAGTGTTAAACAGCTGTATGTTATGCAGCGTTTCAATCTGTTACTTAACAGTGCGCTTAACATTGCCATAACAGACTCCGCAGCTAAGTGCACTCAACTTTACGCTCAAAATAGATTTCATTATTTTAGCTAAGGCCCCTAACACATTAGAATTTACTGTAAAAGCGTTTTAAGTGAAACATTAATTGTAGAAGCATGTCAAATTTTAATGGCTTGCATATGTAGAAAACGTGTGAAAAACACCATAACTAATGGAAATATAATTTATGATTGATTCGACAAATAATAAATTAACGAAACAAACATTTTAAAGAATTATGATTTAAAAACTTTTAAGCCAAAGTTTATCAATTATCATTAAGCAATAGCAATAACATTGCTCTAGCTCTTAAGCTATGTTATTAACAGTGCTCCCCTATGGTATTTAACAGAAACAGAACAACTGCAACAACAGCACTCTGTTAATCACATGCTCCATGCGTCAATGTAAAATTTACATTTGCAGTAAAATTTACCATTATTACCCCAAACAGCTAACAGCAGCTTTAACATAGAGCTTTTAACTTTGAGAGCTTACAGCAGTAGCGAAAGCTCTGCAATGCTTCCTTTCCGACTTCTAATGCAAGAGCAAACGCCAACAGCTGATTGTCAAAAGCTATACAGCTCTTGCCCATTCCCATTCCATAACATAGTCAGTGTCAGCTGAAACCACAACAGAATGTAAAAGTTAACAGTCGTTCGGCTGTAACAGGCGAATGGAACACAGTGGAAATACATACGCGCGGTGCGTCACCAAGCGACAACAGTTACGCGACGTGTGTCTGTGTGTCTGTGTGTGTGTGTGTGTGAATGGAGTAACAAGCGAAAAACAAAAGGAAACGTAAAAAAGAATGATAAAATAAGCAAGTAAAAATGCAAAAATATGTAGAAAGTGAGCCTTGAACTGTGAAGAAACAAACATAACCAATGAATACAAAGATGAGTCGCATTATGTTCCCCGCCTGGAGTCAATTAATCCACGTAACTGGAAAAACAAGAGCAACAGCAACAGCAATAGCAACGGGAACAGCAACAACAAGAGCAACGTGAAAACTGTGGCATATTCAACGGCCTTGCCACTGCACTGGAGCATGGGTTCATGTCTCGGCAACTGTATTGCCTCGCCGCCAACGTCCTGCTCCGCCACAGCCATAGCCACAGCGTCGGTCTCGGCGTCGGCGTCGGCATCGGCCTCGGCCTCAGAATCCAACAGCAAATGCACAGGCTCATCGTCTTCCTCCACGGCCAGTTCCACGTCCTGCATTACAGCCGCAACCAACAGCTGGTTGCTCTGGTAAGCACCCCCTCCCCTGACCAACCTGCCCCCCAGTCACTCACCTGCTGCATCATGTTAATTAAAATTTCATTTTGTTTACTTTGTGCGCGACATAAAATGTATGCTATACCCTGGTAAATCCAATAAGCGTGCTGCTTCAGCCTCTGCTGCTGTTGCTGACTTGGCAATCGATAGCAGCTTAAAGGGGAGGCAGCTTTGGATTTCTGAGGGGATTCGTGTTGTGGCTAGAATGCTCCTAATTAGCGTGTAGCTCCATTAAACTACACGCTTTATGTTGTGTGCCCCCATCCCGCCCACTTTTTTGTTGTTTTCAAATTGCATTGGCTAATATAATTTAACCACACACACACACACACACACACACAAACACACGCTCCGCCCCTTCACCCACTCCCTTATCGTAGGGGGGTCAATAGCCTAAAAGTGTGCAACGCTTGAGTGCGTGTTGCCTACCACAAAACACAATACCCTCAAGGGGCTTCCTCCATGTTAAGTATACCTAGTACACGAAGAAGAAATGCAAAAGAATAGACTAAAACAAGCAGTATGACACTCGTGTAATACCCTGCAATAATTTAATATAAACGCAGTTGTTCAACTGAGTCTACACACAGTATTATATAATTAACAGAAAATTTAGGCAGTATTGAATACCCTATAATTAAGAATTTTGCCTAGATTATATGGTCATGTCAAAAGAAATGTAGAGTTGAATGCCAAAGCGAAGCACTCTGTTTCATACCCTTTAATTACCCAAGGGACAGTTTGTTTACCTTTTCCCTACCATATGTTTATGATAATAGCTTGCCCTACTTTTGTTTTTATTGTGCCAATAAAGTCTATAGCTAGGTCAATATTGCTAGTTGATATACCCTATCTAAACCCAAATGCTTTCCACTGCTTTGCAGGCGTCGACCCAGAGTGAGAGCCAGAGAGCGAGCCAGAGCACGGGCTGCACGGGCAATAGCCGAGGGCAGCGGAGTTGTCGGGGCAGAAGAGCCGGAGGCAGAGCTACTGTGTACCGCCAGTGAGCGTAGCCAGCGACGTGGCCTGGTCTATCGCATACTGAAGTTCAAGCGCAAACAGCAATGCACACAGTTCCTGGACAGGTATTGGGATCAGCAGCCCAGCTATGCCAAGCTTCAGAGCGACAGGTGAGTAGAACCGTGTGATATATCCAAGACTGTGCTAATCCGTATAATTTGATTGTTGTTTACAGTCCGCTCACTGATATACAGCTGCAGAATCTGGATGTGAACATGCTGCTGCACTCGACGGCCACGTCCAACAAAGAGACCGAGATGCATGCGTACACGCGCATGGCCAACTCCAGGGCCAGTTCGTCACTGGATCTGGAATGGGAGCATGAGTACTCTCAGCTGCGGCAGTATCAACAGCGGCAGCATCACAAGCAGCAGCAGCAGCAACAGCAGCCGGCACTGATGACATCACTGGACCAATTAACTAATACTGCAAACCTGGCGAACAGCTCACAGGGGCGTCAGGCGACAACGACTGTGTTGCGTCAGGCGCGACGCTATGGTGGCTCTCTGACGCGCACATCGTGCTGTTCGTCCACACAGAACTCCTGGTCACACATATCCACGCCGGAATCTCTCGAATGGGACATCGATGCGGAGCAGGAACAGCAGCGCCAACTACGCCAAGAGGATGACAATCTAGATGAGGAAACCCTCAAGCTGCTACACCAAATCGAACAGCTGAAGCATCATGTGCTTCAGGAGACCGGCGATGGCCTCAGCATAGGGGGCCCCGTCGATGTCAATGCGGCTCTTGAGGAATTCAGTGATGGCCTGCAGTTTCGTGCTTCGCATTTCGCCCCAGAACTGGAGGCACACATCAGTTGATCAGCGCAAAAGTCCTGTACATATGCTGTATAGAAATACAATAGATACTTAGTGTTAGAAAGATAATCCTGTAAGGATTCTAAACTTGACATATTATAATATTTAAATGTAGGATTATCAAATGGAATTTTTAAAGTTAATTCAAATATTTTTGTCTATTTAACATTTATGTGTAAAGTTCATAAGGAAGATAAACTTAATATGTAATTATATAGAAAATAATAATCAGAACTATATGAAATATAGTTTAGTTCTATATGCTAAAGATTGAAGAACGTTCAAATTAATCCTGTTTAATATGAATTTAAAATTTTAATGACCAATTCTCAATAAATCAATTATCTTGAAAGAAAAGATTAATTATGTATTCGGTTGGTAGATTTCACAAGACACTATATATATATATATTTTTTTTTTTATCTGTATAGATATTTTTTGCGTATAAGTAATATGTTTCCAGATTTTTATTGAAGCACCATGATGTTTATTTTTTATTAAGAATACGCTCTGC
>JBANCZ010002933.1:0-14060 GCA_037040025.1 Sphaerogastrella javana
ATAAATAATAAATAAATAATAAATAAATAATAAATAAATAATAAATAAATAATAAATAAATAATAAATAAATAATAAGTAAATAATAAATAAATAATAAATAAATAATAAATAAATAATAAATACATAATAAATAAATAATAAATAAATAATAAATAAATAATAAATAAGTTAATAGACCCTTTTTGTGTTTTTTAAACACAGGGTCTAATAAAAAAAATAAAAAATAATTAATAAGTAAGTAGTAAATTAATAATAAGTAATTTAATAAAGAGTATTTATTCTTCGTTATATTTTTTCTTTTTTTCACATTCTTTCTACGTTAAACGTTCCACCACTCAGTGATAGCGTCGCTTGAGTTCAGGCATTGCAAAGATTGAAGAGCGAAGAGCAAAGAGAGGAGATGAGAGTTAAGTGATGAGACGTTAGAGAGGGAGGCAATAGATTGTTATCAGTGTTGAGAAAATGCCGACATACGCAAACAGACACACACACATAAACGTATATATGCCGGTGTGATTATAGAAATGAGTAGCGAATGATTAAACTGCGAAAGAGAATGAAATGAAATGATACGAATTTCGTGGTCATGCTGAGAGAATGATAATTGCTGGTAAACATTTGAGATGAAAATGCAGAGTTATGATGCCTAATTAATGGCAATAAATCCATGGCTAAGCGTAAATTTGGTTAGCTAAAAGCAAACCAATCAATCAGGCAGTTAATCAATCAATCAATCACTCAAGCAGCGTGTCTTTTGGTCACTTAAAACAAATTGAAACTAAATATTTGATTTGCACTTTACGGATTTCTGCCTGTGGCCGAGTCGTTCATCCATTTCTCTCTCAGTCCCACACAATTCTTAATGTTATTGTTGTTGTTGTTGATGTTGTTGCTTTTGCTTCGGGCTGAATAACAGCTGCTTGTAATACAAAGCGATGAATGTATTTAACCAACGAGTTATTGTTATTATTACGCCCATTGCAGTCACAAATTAAATAATTAAATATAATTAATTGCAATCTGCAGTTGAAGCTTTCAACCTTCAGCTTTCACAATCGTCACATAACCCACACAAAATCAGGTCAAATTTGCATTCAGCTCAATGGAGGAGATGAGCTTGCGGTTAAAGTTGTAATACAATAAGGGATTGGATGTTTACTTAAATTATTCATGTGCTGAACTTAACACATTTTAATTTATACATGGTTTGTGTTTAATAATAACAATGCGACAAACAATTAAGTAATTTATCAATCACTGAACGTTCACAATACTGCATAATACAATAACGTTTTGATATGGTATAACTTTCAACATAACGTTGTTATATTGTAGTTTATATTATTCATAAATTAATTAAATTTGTTGTAATATCAATTAGTGCATAGTATTACAGATCAAACCTAGCTTAGCTATCGTGACAGTACTGTATACATATATATAAACTCATAGGGTTCTCACTTCAGTGTGAGATCTAATCATTT
This sequence comes from Sphaerogastrella javana, assembly GCA_037040025.1. Lineage (NCBI taxonomy): Eukaryota > Metazoa > Arthropoda > Insecta > Diptera > Drosophilidae > Sphaerogastrella > Sphaerogastrella javana. The sequence continues at coordinate 1,487 of JBANCZ010002933.1, forward strand.
TCCTAGATTCCAATTTCTCTCAAACTTACTTTCTATTAAGCCTTCTACTAGCACTATTTGTCTATATACATGAAAAATTCTATTGTATATTATTATAATTTACATTTAAACGTTAATTTCATATAAACGTTACAGCTATAAATATTTCTCATCGCATACTTTTTTTTGGGTATTGTCGTCTACTGCATTACATTTAATTAAAATTTTGTTAAAAAAAAGAGCAACAGCTGCTATAAATTGCTGCACTGAACACTAGTTAAATGAAAATTAACTAACGTAATTATATATTTATAATATTTGTATGGTTAGTACACCATATTATTACCACGGCCTAATAAATTTATCAAATTTATTTAATTATTCACAGTGAACTCAGTTTACATTAATGTTATTAAATTTTTAATTGTTTTTTTTTTTTTTTGTTGGCATTCTACTATTATTATTTTCATAATTTTTTGCGGTTAGCCAAACGCTTTACCATTCCATATACGACATATGTGACAAGGGCAATCGATTAAATGTGTGCATAAAACGTGTCAAATTGATTGAAGATAGCGAACTATCAGAGCGAATTAATTATGTATAAAAGCCAGCTTATTGAAATCTGACATACTCTGAAAATAATTGGAAATATTTGCACTATAATATGTACCATCACTAACAACTTTATAACGATTACTAGTACTATTGTCTTTATAAACATCATATTAATTTTATATCTAATTTTATAAAGTTTTTTAAAAACAATATAATCATTAAAGCAATGAACTTTAAGACTAAATTGATTAATTCATAAGGCGAACGTGTATTTTGATGGCAAAATATTTCCCATAAACGTCAAGACCTGCTGCGAAATGTCAAAGCATTTTCCTGCCTACAGTTTTCTACTCTGGTTTATTTAAAGAACATAAATTCTTGGGACTTTTGTATTAAGAATCGCGTGCATATACCAGAACTCAACCAAAAACAATCATCCAGACAATCATCCAAACTCCAGGCACTATATAAAAGAACTTTATGTATACATGCATCCATACATATTCGTATATACATACATACATACATACATACATATGTATGTATGTATATGAAGTTCATATGATGGTCGGTGAAATGTTTTGCATGTTTACTCATGTATTTGCATTCCGTGTGACATAAATCACGCACACGAACAGAACACAACACGGTGCCTACCATGGCCCAAGGCACAAAAGAGAAACGTAGCCATGGAATGAAAGGGGTGGAGGAGGAAACTGGAGAATGGGTGTTACCTTTAGTAGACCGAGACAGCTAGAACCGAGTGAGCGTGTGAAGTGTGATGTGTAAAGGGACGCCCACATTTCTCGTTCCCATTTTCAGTTTCGGTTTCATTTTCATTCACTTCATTCCCATTTCCATTTCTCGATTTTCCATTCCCCCCACACAAGTCTTTTTCTCTCTCAGGCAGGCGGAAATGTCGCGTTGCATTTTTCAATGACTACGTGGATTATTCTTGCAACCTTTAGCCGCGCCAGCCTCAGGTCTGCTCAATCCGACCGTGGTCTCCAGGCAACGTCACGGCACTCGATTCAAAGAATCAAAAAAAGAAAATACATCAGAGACAAAGCATGAGAAATTAATTATGCCGCGAACGTCGAGACAGCACGTCAATTCGAAAGTTCTCATTTTCTTTGAATTTCCCGGAATGCGTGGGATATTTGAGTTGAATCAAAAGATTGCAACAGAACACTAAGAATAATACTAATATATGATGACGATTTGATATAAATTCAACTTCTTGTTTGATAAATATTAAAGATCTGTCATCAGAATTAATAGCAAACTAATTTCCCTGTTAGAAATAAATTTTTTTATAAGTTAACTTAGATTTGTGTTACCTATTTGGACTGATGAAAACTTCTCTTAATATATTGTTCATATATCTAGAAATTGAATTTGGGGTGTTTAATATTAACACGAATAATAGAGTATTCGTACATCATTATTTGTATGAGGCGAATTTTCTTTTGATTTTCCGTCGAATTTTCTTCTTGCTTTTCGCATTGCCTTTGTGATTTGCTGTGAGCCGTTAGTATATTAATCTTGCATTTATTCCATTTAAAATCGTATGCGCCTGTCCTAGATACATATTTTACTTCCATTTACTCATTGACATTGATTGATGTACGGCACGTAGATTTAAATAAAGCTGCAGCTTTATACTAAATACACAGATGCCATATTCCAGATTACCAGAGACTACCACTAACTATATAGAAGATTATATAATCTCCTTTGCAATATCTTAAGGCAATTACCTGAAGAGTCGATGCGCTCAGGACATCTAAACTTTGGGGCCACAGGTAATTTGCCACAGAATCTTGTTCAAGGGGTGGACAGGCAGGTCAGTTGACAGCAAATTCAAAATCATTTGATGAAGACAATTTCATGGAGATTTGACTCCATTATCTAAGCTGGCTTTTAGAGGGTACAGGTAGTAACACTAGTAGTATCTCATTTGTCCGGCTGCTTAACCCTTGTGACAGGCACTTCATCAGCTAATCCTGCCGTCGGCACTTGGAATTTAATTACATCCGAAGCTCAATCGATGTAAGCATCGAAGTCCCACACTCTGAGCTGTCATTCACAATCCAATCTGGCTAGTCATAATTCCAAAGTTCCAATATTGAAACCCTTAGATGCAAGTCCCGTTCTGATGGTTGTGTGCAGTAAATCTAATCATCAAATCACGACTGCAAACTCAAAAGATCTGAACAGAGTAAGAATTACATAGAGACTTTGAAAAAAATGATATAATGAAAGAGAGAATTTGAGAGTTTGGGAACTTGGTAGTGCATTATAGGTAGAGATGCCGTACAAACGCTAATTGAATTAGCCCCTCAGAAAACTCGAATAGCACTCATAGTCGTTATTAGACCCAAAGTTGTAACTGATTCTCTCTCTCTCACTGGACGCCTACCCCTTCCCAGCTCCCTTAGTCATGGTTTGCTACTAGCTTAGTTCATGTAATTGGTTATAATGTGTGCATAAATCAGGAGCGCGAGGCGTGGGCGTTAGATACTGTGAGATTCAGTTAGCGTTACCCATCCAAATAATGCTAAATGTGCGGTTGCAGATTTCACATAACACTAGCTAACAAAGTTGCGAAATAGGTAAAGAAATTTCGAAAAAATTAGAAAGAATTAGTAAAGGAAATTATGCTAAAACCTTAAGGAATAAATAATATTTACTTGTAAAACTGCGAAGCTCTTTAAATATTTATTAAACCATCAAAATAATTTAAATATTTTGTAAAAACTCTGCAATATAAATGGCTTAATCTTAGTTTTGTAGCACAGTGTAGCACGAGTTAGTCGTGGCAGCGAAATGCAAATGCGAATGCTTGCAACTGCTAATAATGGGCATTATCATTATGTCAAATGGGCCTGAGCAGGGAGGATTTTAGTGAATGGGAGACGGTTGGGTGCAGTAACTCGATAACTATTTCAGACAGGCACTTGACTTGTTTGAAGGCAAGAGAAGTGCAGGGGATTATCACTGGGAACTGCCAGTCACTTGGGCTTGGGGTTTCGCTTACAGCACAAACACACTCATACAGAGAGAGAGAGAGAGAGAGAGAGAGAGAGAGAGAGAGGGAGAGAGAGAGATAGATATATAGACACACACCCACCCATGTGTATAGTAAAACACAGTGACGCACACCCTATTCAGAGACAAATCGGTTAGTGGCAAAGCTCTGACATGCATTTCTCATGATGCGAAAATTTTGTTCACTTGACATTTTGACATCTGGCAGCTGGCGCCAAATTAACGCGACATCAGCTACAGACAGAGACAGAGGCAGAGGCCGTGCGGTCGAGGTGCAGCCGGGGGAGTTGTCTGCTTAGAATTGCCACTGGAGATTCACATTGGCATTGTACTAAAAATTAAGTAATCTGACTAAAAACTAAAGTCACCAAAGAATGGTTTAATGAGCAGAGGCAGGAGGGAGGTAATTTTCACTAATTTATCATGTTCGACAGATGTTATTGTTGGACAAATTTGACAGACACTGGATGTGGTACTAGTACAAGCAATCATTTATTCAATTCATGTGCATAAAAACTAAATTAAAAAGTTAGTCAAATTGATTGCTTTAGCCAGCATGAATTAAATATGACAAAGTAAAGAAAGAGAGCAAGAGAAATAAAGTGAGAGATAGATAGACTTCTTTTAAAATTTCACTTTGAGGTAAATGCATAAAATGTTCAATAAACTTAAGTTAAATCCAGTCTCAACACTTGACGAAAATTGGAACAAGCATGACTTACTGCTGTGCATGGTAGAATCTTGTGCTGCTACTTGTATTATGTGTCGAGTTGAGAGGTTTGTCAGCAACAGACCCAAGGAGGCTGAAAAGCATAGACTGAGCGAGAGAGAGAGAGAGAGAGAGAGAGAGTGCGAACACAACAATGGATAATGCATGTGACATATGTACAACAAAAGGTAGAGGCACAACGCCTCAGTCCTCTCGCACACACAAACCAAATAGCAACAACAACAATCGAGTTCCTTGCCCAGACTAACAACAACAAGGGCTACAGCTACAACAACAATTTACAAAAGATTTATTGTTGGCAGGCAGACAGCAACAACAGCAACAACAGCAACAAAATATATCGAAGGCAAAGCTGAGGCTCTACTGTTGTTGCTATTATTTCTACAGCTATTGCTTTTGCTTCTGCTATTAAAAGATAAAAAATCAATGCAAACGAGAGCGAGTGGATGAACAAAAAATAAATAAACATTTTAGCATACTTTACGATGTTTATCGCATTATTTCATTAGCTAATCAGCAGCTTTTTAACATTCTTGAGCAGGTGCTGTAATGCACAGCATAATCGCTGTAAATTATGCGTAGATCAAAGCGAAAAACAAAATGTTTTTATAGCGTAAAAGAAGAATAATTCGAAGCATGATGGAAGCTTAAAGAGGATTAATTTTTTTCAGTTTTTCTTCTAAATAAAGTGTACCACTTGAATCTTGGGCTAAGAAAGAGAATACCTTCAACTGAATATGCGTATTCAACTCGAATATAAACTCAATCTTACTCAAGAATAGACTAAAGTTGACTTGAATCTGCCTCTAAATCTTTTTGTCTCTTAACTCTTGGATGTTGAATAGCCCAGTATACAATATATTTCATGTACTCAGTGTGTGTGTGTGTGTGTGTGTGTGTGTGCTTCATAAATCTGCTGGTCAGTTAGTAGTACATCAGAGCGTTTCTGTAGCCGCTCAACGTGACGTATGCGCAATGTGTGCCCGGATTAGGTCTGCAAACGATGCTAAGTACGCTCTTGTTTTCCTTTTTCCTGTATTTTTTTTTTTGGAAACAAAAATAAATCATAAAGAGAAAATGTCAGTTATGGCAGCAACAGCAACAGCTCATATTTTAATTAAGTTGCAGGTTCTTTTTTTAGCAATTTTCTTTGCAAACAATTAGTTTTGGCTATGAATTACGGCTGTTGGCTTTTAAAGTAAATCATGGTCAGTGTGGGTCATAAAATAATTTTAAATAATAGCGCCAAGAGCAAATCCAAAAAACAACGAACAAAAAAAAACCTTAAACACACACATACAAACACACAAAGGGCAACATATGTGTGTGTATATTGTTAACTGCCTTGGTGTGCAAGCTGCTGCTGCTATGTGCTTCATTTCCGTTTCCGGCTGCAACACAGACTCTCTCACTCACACACACACTGACAGCCAAACAAGTCAAAGGCCAAGAAGAAAGCAGAGAATATGAGAATCATGAGAGAGAGAGAGAGCATATGCATAATGGCAAACGTGCCAAAAGCCAAAACTTTATGCCCAAAGACAATACCAAAAGTTGGGAAAGGGGAAACATCAGGAGAAAGTCTACTAGAGAGAAGAATAGTAAACGTCTATAGACACAAGCAGGGCGTGCGTATGCAGTGTGGGCATGGCAAACTGCAGCTCGTTTGTTTTGAATTTCAATTGGAGGAGCTGTTGCTTCTGGCTCACTGGCTCAATGTCTGTCTGTCCGACTGTCGGACTGTCTGCCTGTTAGTTTCCTGTATACTTTGCTTCTATGATACAGCTACTGCTGCTGTTGCTTCTTGTGCAACGCTTGCTGTTGCTGCTGTATGGCTTTTGGAAATATAATAAAGACAGCACTGGGCACATAATGCATTTTGCCTGTTTACATAAATATTTGCACAATATGTTAAAAGCACAAGCAGCGATGCCCGCTGCCAAAAGAAAAAAATCAAAATGTTTAAAATTCCCCCCAACATAAAAATCTATATTTAATGATCTCAGCATATTTTGCTCTACCAAATTAATTGAGATGCACAGAAAGAACTCAAATCTATTTTTTGATATTTGCCTATGCAGCAAATTATACTAAAATGCAAATTTGTTAAACTTTTAGCGTGAATTAATTAGTGCAAAAATATGCTTATTGGGTAAAATTGGGTTTTCTCAATTTACTGTGGATCCGAGTAGAAACAAACTCAATATGGTGTCTTAAAAAACGTTTTTTTAGTTTAGGAAGAAGAAATTAAAAAAGAAGCGAACAAAATACATAATACTTAAATGCTATTAGCAAAATAGAGTTGCCAGGCTTGAATACTTTATTTGATTGGGTCCAATTTTAACAGGTAATCTAAAAAATATTTCGTTAGTATTTCTTTTCATACTGTTCTTCTATGACAGGCTCACGTGCTCATCTCTAATGCTTGGCGCAGTGTTGTCTATCCTTTCGATTGTTGGTGTTTGTTGCTGTTGTTGTTTGACTTTATCCTGGACTGCTTATCAATTGCAAGTGTCTCGTCTCGTTTACTTTCTATGTGCAGTTGCCTTACATTGTTGTGCTGCCCCAAGATAAGTTCAAGTTTTCGAGTTCGAGTCATTCCCATCATTCTCGTCTTGCTTGGGATTCTCGTCTATCTGTGGGATATTATTTGTTTGCCAAGCAAGACATAAAGGAGTAGCCCTGAAGCTGTAGCTCGTAACTGAGCAAATGTTGTTAGCCTTCCATGTTGTAGGTCAGTTTGGATATTTATCACAATTTTTATGGAACTTTTGATTTTTTTTTTCTTTTGTTATTTTCATTCTGTTTATGTGACAGCAAGAACAATAACTATAAGAATAAAATGGGAAAAGTTTCATTTGGCATTTGATGAGAGAAAGGGGACAATTGGAAGGACAAGTCTCTCTGGAGATTAGGCGGATGAGAACTTGAAAAATAAATATATAAATAGCCGATGGTAAATGGTAAATGGTAGAAACAGTGGATGGTAGTTGGTAAATGGTAAATGCCAAATGACCAAGTCAAAGTTAAAATTGTTTGCGTATAAATTAGAAATGGGAATGCAAATGACTTCAGGGCATTAATTGAACAAAACTTTTAAATAACTTATGAACTGTCGACAGACATTCACACAAAAATACCAAAATTAAGAAAGATTGCAAACTCAGCAGACCTTAATATTTATTGTAGAAATTTTTTCATTTCCCTCAAATATTAAATTAGATTTAAATTATTTACAATTAGTGTTTTTCATTGTTATTCTTCTCTTATTGCAGAAACGGTTTTGAATAGCAAATCGTCTATACTATCAGAAGCAACTGTACGCTCTTATAAACATAAGGTGAGTAGAGATTATATGAACTGATGGAAAACTTATTCATGCCACAGAGCCACTGTTAATTACTCAAACCCCTGGCAACTGATAAAAAGCTATAAAAACTCAAAAAGGACTTAAAGCAATATAGAAGCAGAATAGATAAACAAAAACCGACTGAAAAAGGGCGCAAGGAAGAGGAAAAGTGCAGCTCAAAGTCATTTGCAGTGTTTGGTTTCCACATCCGCAGGTTCCAATTACGTTTTGTGCTCGCAAAGTGTTCGTTGACTGCGAGATTACTGCGTACTGGAAAATCTGGTATATGTACCATAGGTACAGGAATCAGTCTTACCATTGTGATGCAGCAGCAAAACAGCCTTAACCCACATTGGGTGCATGCACAAAAACTGAAGCAGAAGTCAGTCTCAATGATTTAATTACGCAAACATTCAGCTTCAGCTTAACTGGATTGAGTTCAGTCGAGTTGAGCTGTATTTGAGTTGAACTGAGCAACTTTGACGGGGACACAGTCAGAGACAGAGACAGAGACAGAAACAGATTGCATTGCTTTGAGGGGGGCAAGTTGGGAATATGTCATAACAAACATGAAATTGCAAGTTGTGCGCCACTTAAAGTTGCTAGTTGCAAGTTGCAAGTTGCTCATACGCCGCGTTGACTGCCTGCCTCACAGACAGTCGTCCTGACTGAGAGCGTGCAGCACTTCCGCGCCAGATGTCTATCCTTGTGCCTTGTATCTGTCTCTTTCTTTTGTGCCATCGTGCCTCAGTGAATTCAGTCATTCTCCGAAATCTTTATATCTATATATATATATATATATATATCCCTATCTCGCACTCCTATTTGCGCGCTTCTTGAACGAAAAATGCAATTCAAGCAATTTTCAATTTTGGTTGTAGTTCGCTGCAGTTTGAGCGACCAGCCCTCGGGTTGTGGCAACACAACCAACCCAACTTGCAACTTGCAGCCCCAACAGGCTTAACTGTCTACTCATAAGCCCTTGCCCCTGCCCTTTCCCTGTCCCTGTCCCTGTCCCCAAGATTCTGTGCTTATAGCGCCTCCCTTGCGTCTGCTTTACATCAAATTGAAAAAGCAAACTTGTCGCGCTAAAAATTTTTATCATTCCGCAGGTCTACTGCCAATTTTTTACTTACAATCCCTTAACGCTCAGACCCCTTTCATTTTCTTTCTCCATTCTTTCGCTTATCCTTTAGCCCGCAGCCCTTAGGCAAATTGCAGCTGGCGCTGTCCCCCTTGTGACCTGCCCTTTGCCCTTCCATTCGCTGGGTCTCAAGGCAGCACTTTTATGGCTTAAGCAGCGCTTTGCAATGCGTTAAAATCGTGCGAAAAGTTTCTGCGCAAGATTTTATGTAGTATAACTTTATATATATATATATATATATGTAGTACAACGGCTGGGATAGTTTTTCCATTTTGGGTTTTCGTCTTTAAATTTTTCAATCTCCTTGCGCCGCTCAGCTGTTCTGTCTCTCTTTTTCTATTTATTAGAGTTGCCCTTGTGCGTTTTGCAACTTTCGCTGCTAAGCTTGAAATTAAGGCATTAATGTTGGTTTTATGGAACTCCGTGAATTGGTTTCTCTTTCCGTTTGGCATTGCTCGAAGACTTTCATCATGGCAGCAGTTCGTTAGAATGTTGAGGATTGGGAAAGGTATTTAAAGAACATCGAACAATTCGAAAATGCAAGTGCATTCAAACAGCAGTAAAATGTTTCACTCTTAAGCTCTTTAGCACTCACTCTCTTTCACATTTTCCCTTTTCTCGCCCTATTTTTCGATTGAGAGCTTTAAACGCAATCAAACTTAAATCTACCAAAAACATGATAATGGGAAAAGTAGTAAAGAATATTTCTGTTGGTTTCATTAGTTTCATAATAGCTTTCATCATAAGCTCATAATTTACTCAACTGCAAGTAAATCCACTTGTCAGTTCATTATTCTTTCGGGCTGAACTCATTAAATTTGCCAGCTAAAACTTTTAAATAAACTACAGGCAATTTTACATTCCGGGCAACAACAGTAAAATCAACAAAAATAAAGCACAAACTACACGATTTTGCAGCCTTTAACTCCTGCTACCCCGCTCTGCCTTCATTAATTTCATGCACGCTTCACTTGTCTTACTCTATTCGCCTGCAAAGCCTTCACACACGCTTCGAGCCTCTCTACTTGTAGAACAAAAAGCAATTTACATTGAGAGAACACAACGAGCACAGTCTACACCTGTCAGACCCACCGTCAACCATCCACCAACCAACACCCACGACCCACCTTGCACCACTCCTTGTCATTGAAATCTAATGCACAAATGCAATGCCATCGCATAGAAACAAGACAACAGTAGCAACAATAGCAACAATAGCAACAAGAAGCATGAGCAACAAAAAACAAATGTAATACAAATGACTACAAAAACTAGAAGTTGTAGAAAAACAGAAACAAAAGCCCATCAAGAAAAGTGAAGACAAGAGAGAGAAATTACAGCCACAGTATTTCGCCAAAAGAGTCAAAGCATAACGAGTGTGCAAAGTAACGAACGGAACGAAAATGCAACGAGTGCCGAGCATTAAACAAAAACACTTCGACTGGAAGCAAGTTTTAAATATTTGCACCAAGCAAAAGAAGGAAAATGTGCAAAAAAAAAGGAGGCATACATTGATATTAAAACAGAATACATAGAGTTATCGATTGCATGTCGAGTTTTGAAACTTTAAACATCAATAAAGTAATTAATCTGCCCTGCTCTAAACTTAAACTCCATTATCGCTGCCACACACTGTAAACTGAGCTGCCCTTGGGCCAAGGCGTACATTTTTGACAAGCCAACTAATATTCGATTTCACACACATACACATATAGCGCCTGAACTCTGAGCGCCCTTCGGGTGGTCCCATCAATCTTGTGAATAGTCCTGGCTAAATGGCAGCCCAAAAATTCAACAGCAAAGCCAAACCGTCTGGCCATGTTCAATGCGCCAGTGCCATTCGCCCCGCATTCTCCGCTGGGCTGACCAGGTCAGGGTATGCTGGATGTGGCTACTTCATCTTCATCCATTTTAGCAATTGCTTTGGCGGTGAGCATTTTTTTGCCATGTATACCCTGTTTTAATTAAGTATATTAAAAAGGGTAGGTTCATTTGATCGAAAAGGGAAAAGATTTGAATATTAATGATGATTTCAATGTATAGGACATTTTATTAGGTACCATTTTGACCAAATCGAATCCGACCTAGACCTATAAAATATTTCTTTTAGAGTCTAGCTTTGTTAGTATTTGTAATATATCTGTTCTGTTATGCTTTTCTACCGGTGGCAGTATAATTCTAGTACAATAAACCTATTTGGTACACATACCTCGTTTTTTTCTTTTGTTAGATGAGTTTGCGTCGACATCGGCGACAATTGCAAATATTTCGCAATTTTCCCATTTTGTTAGTTGGCCATTTCTTAGCTCCGTTTTTCTTTTTTTCTATACTCTTCTGCTATCTTTACTCCTGCTTTGTCACTGCGCTGCTTTGCATTTCATGCTACAGATGAGCTTTTCAAGAGGTGGCTCAGCAAGGATGAGGAGTAGGGGCTGGATGCTTTGCTTCCCTGTTGCTTGTTTGTTTCCTATGACAAGGACATACAGCAAGCGCTTGAGGGCCACTGTGATGCTTGAGTGCCTTCTGCTTGCAGCGCCAAAAATATGTTGCAACTGACTATACTACGTATCGTATATATGTAGGTATGTCTATATTTATGTGGGTATGAATGGGAGTATGTCTGTAGCCCGCATACTATTCTACTTTTCTGCGCCTGTGTTGGCGCTACCAGCGCTTTATGCCCGCTCGGGCCAACGGCTGTACAATGAAGATTGATCACAGTTGGCGCAAGTTGAGCGCCGGTTTTTACAGCCTCGACTGCAATTTTTATTTGTGCCACTTTTCCAGCGACCTTCTGTTGCCGCTGCCGCCGCCGCCGCCGCCGCCAACCGATTTGTGTTGCTGGCACAGCCCAAGACCCTCAACACCCTCTACTCCTTTTTGCCCATTTCTGTCGACTGTCTTGTCGTTTAATATGAAAAATTGTGGCAAATATTTGCGAAGCGTGGCACAAGGAACGCCGGCAAAACGCTAAAAGTGGCGCCTGCTCAAATTGTGCGAATTTGTAAGTATTGTTAAAGGCGTGGCTATATTATTAATAGTTGGCGCCACTATTTTAAAGATTATATATATGTATATTTAGTAATAAGTAGCAATAGTTACGGTACGTTGAGCATGAAGAATGGTGTGAATTAGTATTTGAGTAACAAATGCTTCTTTTAAATATAATTATTTTTTTTTTATTATTTTTTAATTATTAATCTTTTGTATAATATCCATAATAATACATATAATATTATACGTATTATATATTTATTTGACATGCTATAAAAAACACTACAAAAATCTACCTCTTTTTACCCAATTCATATACGTTAGAAAATTTGATTTTATTCATATAAATAACTAGCGGACCCAGGTGCATCTTGCGTGTATTCGTGCATATGGCACGGACTGCCAACATACGATGCTGGCAATATTGTATATAATGTATATAATCTTCCGACCGCAATTCGGCTTGATTGAATCGTAGACAATTTGGCCGCTCAGCTTCAACATTCGAAAACATATCAACAGCATATTGGTGGAAAAGTTTGCCGCATCTTCTTGTGGTCGAACCATAAATCTGTACGAATAATAATTTTTAAGATGTCACGACCTCTGGTGAATGCACTCTCTATCAACAAAATACATGGTAATTTTTACCATGAGAATTTTCGTTAGAAAAAACAGAAGAAGGCGTAGCGGACCCCATAAAGTATATATATTCTTGATCAGGATGAGAAGCCGAGTCGATTGAGCCATGTCCGTCTGTCTGTCCGTC
>JBANCZ010002934.1:0-14059 GCA_037040025.1 Sphaerogastrella javana
ATCCCGATATAAATATATCGTTTTCTGTTAAATATATCGATATATTGATATTTCGATATATTATCAACAACCCTAATTCACACATTAGGTATTTTATATATACTCATAAGATTATTATCTTATAATATAATCTAATAATCTAATCTTATGATCTAATGATCATTTGATCTTACGATCTTTCTATGTACTTTTTTTTGGCTCGCACTTTATCTGTCAGCAGTTCTGTAGGGTATGTGTACGCCGTGTTTGCTTTCAATAGGTCATTCCTGCGTATTTGTTTATTTTGGTTTGCTCTTGCGACTGAACACCGTATCAAATTATCGTCTGCTGCTGTTGCTGCGGTTGGGGTATGGAACCTTCCGTAAGCATTGAGCATCGGCTTAAAAATTGCAACCGACGCAGTTATCAGCAGCAGCTGATCATGTATGTATGTAAATATACATACATTTTGAATACACTGTGCACCAGAGTATTGCTAAATTAATTTAGTTATTAACATAATTATAATATATATACACCTCACTAATTTAACACAACCACATCCATTCGGTTCGACTATCTTAAAATAATAAAATTCACATCTACTTGGGGCAGTGACAGAAATAGTAAGAGCAAAATATTTTATATTTTCATACTTCATTAGACCCCTTTAAGGGTACTGGTAACGGTAATTAAATTATAATTCTTCTATATACATTGAAGATTTGTTTATGCTGTTACGTTACTAACTAGATTTGTCTGGGTGTTTCATAATATTGACAGGTGTTTCATAATATTAACAACAGTGCACCCTTTTCTCTGAGTGTACTCGTGTGTTTACGATTATGCATGCTACATACAGAGATGGGTGATTGTGATTTTTGAAGCTTTTATTAGATGAGCTTGTAACTCGAACACTCAGAATTCTACTGGCATTCAATCAATTCAGACGTCGCAAGGAATAAAGGAACAATAATCAATACCTCGAGCAGTGGAAAAACGATAGTGCATATAGATCAAGTGTAAAGTGTCTCAATTTTTTATCAATTTAATTTTATTTGACGATTCGGGTGCACTGAACGATAATATAAATATAATCAAAGCGCTTTTGTGGCAATTTATATATTATTATAGACTTGTTATCGTCGTGTGAAATATGGAAAGTGTTTGTAGATCTTCTTGTGGTAAGAAAATTATGCATAAAATTGTGAAAATTATAAAATTAAATGAATTATAATTTAATAAACAGATGCTACGTCTGCCGAGTCCTGTTGCAACAGGGATACACACACAGTGGCCAAGATCAATGCAACCAAAGTGTTTCCCGATAAAATTTACAAATCCGTACAACCCAAAGGCGAAAATGTGACGGGCATGACCTGCGAATGCGGTGTCTTCGGTGCCATTGCGTCTGGAGAGTACCCAACACAGGTAAATTTGTCTATACTACTCATTTTAAAAGGAATATATGATATTCTTTGGGATTTCATAACATATCGCTTACAAATTTGTGCAGTAATGTAGAATTCCATAGAAAATGCTCGTTACTATCGTTACGATCATTTAAAATTTTTGATAGATTTTTTTTTGAGTCACAGTATTATAATATGTATATAATATGAATCAATTGATTGCCCTTTGCCATAGTTAAAAAGTTATTAGCTAATATCAAGCGATTAGTTAACGAAATCTGTAACAAATCACATGATCAGATTGTTTAGCATTAGCAATGCCAAAAAAACAGTTGTACATTGAATGTAAACCGATCGCAAGTAGGTCATTAATCAGTTACGCATCAGCTCACCTCGTCTAGAGGCCCCTACTGGTGCGAGGGCTGGCGCTGAAGCCTACGCCTAACGATGACGTCAATGAGAGCGCAGCTCAAACCTGAGCGCCACACGTAGCGTCTGTTATCAGTTATCGGTTGTAATCAGCTGCTGCGGTCGGAATGTATTGGAAATGGAAAATAACAGGAAAATGTTATGCATACTATAGAGTATGTGTGTTTATGTACAGCAACCCATTATCGGTCGTCAGCTTGCATCAGCTGTTGCTATGAGGTCGGCAATCGCATCCGCTTTATCAGTAAAGCCCCCCAAAAAAGAAAGAAAAACCGACATTTACTTAATCTCTGCTCTCTCTCTCTCTTTCACGCCCTCAACCTCTTTATAGCTGGACATCGCACAGATGATCTGCCTGGGATTGGTAGCGCTGCAACATCGTGGTCAGGAATCGGCAGGCATTGTGACCAGCCAGGGCAAGAACTCCAAAAACTTTGCTGTACATAAGGGCATGGGCATGATCAACAATATATTCAATGACGAGGCCATTCGCAAGCTCAAGGGAAACCTGGGCATTGGTCACACTCGCTATTCTACCTCCGCTGCCTCCGAGGCGGTTAACTGCCAGCCCTTTGTCGTTCACACGGCACACGGTGCCCTGGCCATTGCCCATAACGGAGAGCTGGTCAACTGTGAGTCGCTGCGCCGGGAGGTGCTCGATCGTGGTGTTGGTTTGTCCACCCACAGCGACAGTGAGTTGATTGCCCAGTCGCTGTGCTGTGCTCCGGAGGATGTGTCAGAGCACGACGGACCCAATTGGCCGGCACGCATACGTCACTTCATGACGCTGGCACCGCTATCCTATTCCCTGGTCGTTATGCACAAGGACAAGATCTATGCAGTGCGCGATTCGTATGGCAATCGGCCGCTGTGTCTGGGCAAGATCGTGGCTTACGATGCGGGTCATGCCAACATAGACGAACAACTCGCCGAGGGCTGGGTTGTCAGCAGCGAGAGCTGCGGTTTTCTATCCATTGGCGCACGATATGTGCGAGAGGTGGAGCCAGGAGAGATCGTTGAGCTGTCGCGCAATGGCTATCGCACTGTGGACATTGTGGAGCGACCAGACTACAAGCGCATGGCCTTCTGCATCTTTGAGTATGTGTACTTTGCACGCAGCGACTCCATTTTTGAGGGTCAGATGGTCTACTCGGCCCGTCTCCAGTGCGGTCGCCAGCTAGCGCGAGAATCCCCCCTAGACGCGGACATAGTTAGCTCGGTACCGGAGTCGGGTACTGCGGCTGCACATGGCTATGCGCGCGAGTCGGGTGTCCCATTCGGTGAGGTACTGTGCAAGAATCGCTATGTGGGACGCACCTTCATACAGCCCTCGACGCGTTTGCGCCAACTGGGCGTGGCCAAGAAGTTCGGCGCACTCGCACAGAACGTGGAGGGTAAACGCATCGTGCTCATCGATGACTCCATTGTGCGCGGCAACACCATTGGCCCCATCATTAAGCTGCTGCGCGATGCTGGTGCCACCGAGGTGCACATACGCATCGCCAGTCCGCCGCTGCAATATCCCTGCTATATGGGCATCAATATACCCACACGCGAGGAGCTCATCGCCAACAAACTGAATGCCACCCAACTAGCCACGCATGTTGGAGCCGACAGTCTGGCGTACCTCAGCGTAGAGGGTCTCGTCAAGGCCGTGCAGATGAACAAGACCCATGTGAATCCCACCAAGTCAGGCTATTGCACGGCCTGTCTGACTGGCGAATATCCTGGCGGGCTGCCGGAGGAGCTCAGCTGGTAGTGGCGCAGGAATTACGGCGTTTCTTCATAGTTTAAGCCTTTAGAATGTAGCTCATCATGTACCATACTTAAATTGAACTGTATAAATCAATGATTGTATATTTAATTATTTCATTAACTAAGAAAGTTGCAAATAAATATTAGTTGATCATCAAATCTTCTTTATTGGAATTGGAATAATTCCCATTCACTTCTCATTATCCAAATCCTTCCACTTACACCATTAGCTCAGATCACTATGAATTTATTTACTTTGAAATGTTTTTATATAATCTATGATAATATTATATATTTAAAGGTTCACTATACGATATCCTATATGTATATATAATATTTGACTATATGTGTCTATATTTCAGCATTTCCTTCTTTAAACATTTTCTTTTAAAAATTTGATGTTATTTCCCCTACTTTTACAGTTCAGGCCCCATTTAATAGTCCGATTATAATATGTATAGTCGCGCTACAATGTATGCAACATATTCAAAATGCAAATCCGAATAATTCATTTTGGAATGGGCATGGAGAGGTGCAGGGAGTGAGTGCTTTATGCCTGCATGTCACTTGATTATTTCGAAAACTGTCTAATGCCATAACTTCAATTCATTTCAATTTATATATTTGGAAAGTTTGTTTGCCAAAACCGGAGACAGGGAGAGAGAGGTAGGGCTCATGGAATATAGCCGCATATCATACAATATGGTAATCTTGTTTGCTTTTTTTGCGCTTCTGACTCGCCTCTATCCGGTTTGCTCTTTCTCTCTCTTTATTTTTTGCTATATTTTTGTGTCAGTCTGGGGGCGTTGCAGTGTCTGAAGCGGGGCGTTTAGGGCGTTTAATCCTGCGGAAGATGTCCTTGCGGTTATATGGGGTTTTCTCGTTTTTTTTTTCCACTGTTCGTTTTTATGAGGCGCTGGGTACTGAAGTCAACAATGTCATCATTATTCTTGAATATTGTGTTGTATTTTCGCAAACAATTTCGCTAAGCTGCGACGTTACGTCGCGTGGAACGAGGCGCCTGCAACAAGGAGCAACACTCAGAAGCTGGGGCAAGTACTCTGGCAGGCCGGAAGGAGGACAGTGGCTGGAGCGGGGTCTGAGACTGGGGGCTGTCGTTTGGGAAGTGCGGCTTGGCGCTCTGGTAATGACATGAAGAAGAAAATAATATGCGCTGTCATTGTAACTCGCTTGATTAATTCTTGTGCAGGGTAGCAATAGGGTTTACGGGAACTTCGATACTAATATGATATGATTGCAAGCATATACAATAACTGTATTAACTAATTCAACAAAATGTATAAAAATAAAAATACTTATTAAATAATTTTTTAATTTACAAAAATTTACAAAATTTTTTTTAATCTTTAAAAAAAATGCTTAAAAAATCTATAAAAATCGTATCTACAAAAAAATCTACAATATCTTTAATGTATATAAATAATCTTAAAATAAATAAACTTTCATTTCAAAACATTTAACTTTCATCAAATTTCAAATGGTGTAAGCTGGAAATGAAATAAAATAAAATAAATAAAATAAAATAAAATTATTCAAATAATATTAGATTATCTTAGACAATTTTTCTAAAATGTAAAATATTTTTGCGAATACTTTCTTATATACATAAGTGAACGAATAATTGAATTTAATAATCTCAACATATATGCCATATATATATTAAAGAGAAACTGTAGTGTATCTGCGCAGTCGTCGTTGCTGCACAGTGGTTGAGGTATCTGCGTTCTCATTTTGTGGGTGCCACACACAAGTGGCTACAAAAGGAAATGACGCTGGCAACATTGAAAACAGACGCTGGCACTTCTCTCTGACACAATCGCCGCTTGCTGCTACAAGGATATGAAACCAAGAAGAGGAAGTAAGGCAAACAGAGAGAAAAAAAATAATACCACTGCTTGCTTATGTGCGACGTCGATCACACTCACACAGAGAGAAATAGAGAGAGAGAGAGAGAGAGATGGGGGCGTTGACAACTAAGCAGCGCCATATTGCCAGTGTTTCGTATGTCTTGCCGCTACATTGGTACCTCTCAGCCCCTTCTCTCGCTCTCCTTCCATGCCACAGAACATGCTTTAAATTTTTTAATAACGCCAGGCTACACGAGCGCTGACACCCGCATCCGTAGCTGGAACCATGGTCGTACCTCTAGCCATAGACGTAGCCGTACCCATAGCCATAGCTAGATCCGGATACGGGTTCTATGTTTCTGTGGCAGGCGTTGCCTCGGCTTGACTGCCAGCCCTCTTTCTATACCTCCTCTCTCTCTCTCTCTCTCTCTCACTCTCTCTTATCCACTTCCGGCTGTAGACGGTGGCCAACGGCTTTGCCCGTTGTCGTCATTTGCACAGAAGTTATGTAAATTAATGTTTACTTAAGTTCCCCATGTTATTTCTTCGCTTTATTTTTTATTTTTTTGTGCCTTGCACTTTCACAATGTTGCCTACTTCAAAAACAAAAGCAGACAGCGTAGGACAGACGGCAGACAGCACACCCTGTCAGAAGGGTATTACGGAGAGGTGCAGGGCAGCGCTTGAGCTGAATCTTTTGGCTAATGGGAGCGGTAAAGCTTGAAGGTTAGCGCCAAGCCAAAAAAAAAATTTGCAATAAATTTTGAAAGCCGTCTTTGCAATTTAATAAAAAGCATGCGAGAAAAGCAGAGAGAGAGAGAGAGAGAGAGAGAGAGAGAGAAATATGGAGAGAAAAGTGAGGTTAAGGGTAGCGTAATGTAGAACCGTCTAAACAATCGTACTTATTATTATTGAGTTGAATGAATGCGATGTGTATATGAGGTGCAAAAATTATGGCCATGGCATGCAAATGAAATGGCTGGAAACGATAACAGTCATATCATATCTCTAGATGATTATTATAGACTTGAGGCTGTAAGCCTCAAAACTTCAAAATTAATTTAATTTCAAGCACTTGAACTCCAGCACCTGATATTAACTGCATGCAACAGGTCGACAGGTCGATAGGTCAAAGGGAAAAGCCAGCCTTCGGCAAAACGTGTCTGGCATGCTAAACATGCTGCAGGATGTGCAAATGCCACTCAAACAGAACAACAATAACAACAACTTAAACAAATCAAATGTGATTTTCTGGCCAATAAACTCCTCGTCTTTTTGTGGCCTTAAAACGTATGCGGTAGGTTAAATGGTAGCCCAAGTTTGGAGTCCGCACATCCTTTCAGTTCATTAGCAAATCAAACTTCCGTTTTCCGCCTCAAGATTCATGTCTGTCCCCAAGGCAGCAACGTATCCTGTAGCATGTTGTGTCCCAGAAACAAAGGATTCCTTGGCATGCCTTGGTCAGAAATTTGCATTCCTTGTAAGACCCGCCAGAACAAAATTCGACCTAACAATTCTCTGTGGCTTGTTTGCTGGTAATTTGATTTAAAGGCTTCGCTTGACCACAAATTGTTGGGCCCGAAGATATTTTCAATTAACTGGTTGTGTATGAGATTGTTCAAAAAATTTTGGACATATTCTTAATACTTGGTTTGAGATTGAAAATCTAATAGATAAATTTATAAAATAACGTTAAATGTTATATGTTTATACGTCATATACGTCTGTTTGTCTGTTCAAACATCTAGATCTCCTAAACTATAACATCTATATTATTCAAATTTGGCGAGAACATGTCATTATACTAAAGGTACATCGAGTTTGCCGAAAGTTTAGCATACCCGCCTCCACTACCATACTAATGGCTACCCTATAATTGAAATTCTTTATAACAGCCTCATATTCAGAGACGCTAAAAATAACTTACACTGCATGAATTTTCATCAGCTTGATAAATTACTATAGTTCTAGTTTTTCATGCCTCATTTGCATTGCATTAACTGAAAGCATAATTAAATTCCGTTTATGAATTATGAACTAATTAAAAGGAGTTTGTAAACCGAAGCGTAAATGTGTGCACATTTGATTTATAGAGTTTTTTTTTTTTAATTTCGACTTGTCATGTTAATGAGCTGCCATCGCATTAGTCCCATCAACCATATGAATCCATATAAATAATATAGTGTACCATATGCAATTTCAATGCCTTGCGGCACTTTGCATTGATTACACGTTGTAATTAAAATAATATAATTAAAATAATAAATAAGCCAGAAACAACCACAACAAAAAAGAAACAAACAAACAATAATAATAACAGAATACAAAATGAGCAACAAATAAAAACCGAAAAACTTAACCAACGGGAAATTGCAATTTACAACAAGCAGCCAAAACAACAATAACAATAACAATACTCGCCACGTGAAAATCTTGTACCAAAAAAATGAAAAAAAGAAGAAAAACAACAAAATAAAACTGCACAAACAATTTTCAGTTGAGCGACCATGTAGAAATTTGCAATGGGCCCCAGACAACGCCGACTGCGAAGCCGACTGCGACGCCGACTGCGACGCCGACTGCAGCCAGATATAGCCTGCAACAACTGCGGATGTTGTATGTTTGTTGTACTTGTAACAAGCATACACAACAACAACAACAACAACAACAATAATAACAATAACAAGTGCACCGTGCAAAAAAATATCATATTTAATTTCTGAAACGAAATTAACTCAATTTAAACAAGCAAAAAAAAAAAAAACAATATAATAACTATAATAAATTTATTTTTTTAGCTTTTTGTTGTAGCTAGTAATAATAATCATAATCATATAAATATACGAACTATAAGTCCAATCTCCACTTTCTAGAGATAGCATGGAACAGTTTTATTAAATCTTTACTGTATAGGAGATTTAGTTTGTTTTTCTGTTCTTTTCTTTGTGTAATTCATTCTTTCGCCGAAAATCTCTAAAAATCCCCAAAGTTTGTGTTATTTTCAACAATAATATCGTTATTTTGTATTAATCATTGCAATTAAATCTAAGTGTCTCTTATGTTAATTACACATCAAGCCCTAAAAAAAAGGTAAGCACAGACTCTATCCTGTCAGGTGTCGTCCCTACTGATCCGTTTTTTCTACGGCCTCTACTGCTAATCATTTTTTTGTTGCCCCTTCTGTTCCCAATTTCTTCTATACTATTCCTTTTTCTTTGATCTTTGTTTACAGTTCTAGTTCAAGTTTTGTATTCGTTTTTCTTCTTATTGGAAACCCTTAAATATTTAGTTAAAATATTTAATTTTTATCACCTAATTTAAATATGATGATTAAGTAAAACATTTAGTTATATCGTATCTATTAATATTTGTACTTAATTTTATACTCATGTTGTAAGTAATCTCAACAACATTGAAGTTTTTGCTACTGCCAATTTCTCTCTGTGTAACGAGTGGTAGAACATGCTCTTGGTATAAGGCACGCAATGTGAATCACAGCAGATGCAGTCTACCAGATCTCTCTCTCTCTCTCTCTCTCTCTCTCTCTCTCTCTCTCTCTCTGTGTATGTGTGTGTTGGAAAAATAACAATCAAATGTCAGCGAATGCCCCAAAAAGTCAGACGAAGTTATAGCTAAAGCTACAGCTGCAATTGCAGACGTAGCTTCAGTTCCAGTTCTATTACCATCTCTAGTTGTGGCTCCAGTTCGAGTTGGAGCAGGCATCACGCTTTGTCACACATGTGTGAATGGTGGCCGGAAGTGCGCCCAAAATGGCGCAGTGACAGTGGCAGGGGGAGTGGAAGAGATGAAGAGAGGGGATTGGGTGTAAGTTGTTGTATTCTTTGATTGTTGTTGCATGACACTCGCAGCTGAGTTGAGATTTGCTCTGTCGCTGCACGCTTTAATTATTATTATTATCTATGTGCGCTGATGGATGAGGGGCTAGGGGAATGAGGGGACGTTGCAGTACAACAATTGGCCAATGCGGCGGGAAAATCACTCAGTGGCACGCGATGTCAAATGGAAGCTTGTACAACTCTAGCCAGAGCCACCCAATACACACACAACCACAGCTTCGTTAGGGAGGGTAGTGGGGCAGGGGGGGTTGGTTAGGGGGTAGGGTGGTAGGAGGTGGTTACATTGCATTCTTTTGAGCACACAATGTTCATGCATATTTATCAAGTCGACGCGCTTTGTGTATATTTTTATTCGTGTTGTGCACAGTAACTAACTTTGTGTGTGTGTATAATGCAGCTCAATTTCCTGACTGCCCACACGCCTCCACGCCCACCGCCTGCCACCCTGCACCTCTTCTCACCTGGCTGTGCACCTTGCGGCATCATAGTCAACGTCGTAGTTTTGCGCTGCGTGCTACAAGCTCAAGCACAACACAAATTAAATTATTTTAGTTCATAATTTTAAATTATAAAATTCATGGCTCAACGTTTGCCTTGGAGTGTGAGTGGGCGTAGGGGCTGTGGGCGGGGTCTGGGTCTGACGGGGGTGGGGTAGAAAAGTTGAAAAGCTTCTACGTGGCAAATTCACTGAGTTTTCTCTGTGTATGAAGTGAGTTGGGGTTGGGGTTGGGCTTGCTCAGTCCTTGGCCTGCCCTGGGCTACATGGTCGTCTCTCTCCTTCTCCTTCTCTCTCTCTCTCTATCCCTCTCGCTCGCTCTCTCACTCTCTGCTTGCAAATGCAATTTCAAAATTTTTGGAAAATATTTAGAAAATTAACGCAAAGTTGTGGAAATTTTTGGTGTCTGTAAGTTTATTTTATTTCCATTCTAAAAACATTATGTTAATTTCAACAATATTTTTGTATGTCTGGCGCAAGCTAAATTATACGTTATTTAAAGTGGAATTTTAAAATAAAAAAAAAAATTTGAATTAACTTTTTTTCTTTTACATATTTTGCTTTTAAGATAATTAAAGTTCTCTTGTCGTTATGCATAAAATTTAAAAATTATTTAAAAATATATTAAAGCATTTTATACAACATTATAGAGTATTTTTATTTATATAAATCGTGGTATTTAAAATATAGAAATGTGTGGAAAGTTGAATAAGTCTGTACATAATATTAAAAAAAAAACATGATTTATATTCTATTAATTATTTAATCCATTTAAAAAATTAATCAATCAATCAAGTATTATTTTAATAATTTTATATAATATAGCTGAATATACTCCAAGTATTAAATATTAAACAAAAATATTTTTTAAATTAATAATAAAAATATAATAATATTTAAATTTAAATTTTTTTTAATCAAACTAAACAATATAGATGAAACATTTTTGAAAAACCTACATTACATTACATTAAAAATTAATTAATATTAAAAAATGTATTCATTTTCTATTGATTGTATTAAAAATTTGAACATAATTTTAAAGTTTAAAGAATTTTTAAAAATAAACGTATAGTTTCTCTAAGTGAAACTTTATATGGAATATTATGGAAAATTGTTTGTAAATATATTGAAATAGACATTTAATTAATTTCTTTAAGATATTTTATTTATTTCTTTCAGTTAAATTTAAATGTCGAAATAGAAACATCCCTGCTTATCTAGCGCCTTTTAGCCAGTAACATCCGCCCCCGCGGAGTCGCTGCAGCCAACTGAATCCACAGAACAAACTCCACAAAACTCCACAGAACTGTGAGTGTTTTTTATTCGAATGGGAACAGGCTGTGAGCTCCAGCACGCATGTCCTTGATATTTGTCTGTATGTGGGGGCCCTCAGGGTTTGTGGCTTCACTAAGCGCAGCGCCATCTGTCGTTGGAGAGTATGTTGAGCGTGTTTGTTGCTGTTGCTGTTGCATGATAAATGAAATGCAAGAGCTGCTCGTTTCTGGTAGAAAAACGCAAAAGGTGAGCCATGGCAAGAAATCACGTAACTGTCAAATATCTCATCATATCTCATTTTATGTTGATCGACTGTGGGAAAAGTTGTCAGAGCTCAGTATAATCTGTGATGTTGCTCTTGTTGTTGTTGCTGTTGTTGCGGTTGTTGCTGTCTCTTTTGTTGTTAAACTGAAACAGATCTTGGCTGAAAGATAATGCCGCAAATTCACACATGTCTGGTTAGATTATAATGTGAAACTGCTGCCTTTTTGGTGGGTGCGTTTCATGTTTGCAGCAACATTTTTTTTTAAATTTTTTTCTTTATTTGTTTTTGTTTTTGTTTTTGTTTTTTTTTTTTTTTTTGGCAGTCAACAATACAAATAAACAAATATTCTACTCAGTCTCACAGTCTCGCTCACAGTCACGTCTGTAAAAGTGTGCATGCTTCGACTGACAGCTTGGCGTTTGTATGAATGATCTCTGTGTGGATTATTCCAATTCCATTCCATTTTCCAAGAATTCTGCGAGCTTTGCTGCTGATTGGCAAAGGTGTCAGAGATTTATCTCTCTTATCTTTATCTGGGCTTAGATGGATTTCATCTGTGGGTGACTTTCGCCAGCGAAGCCTCTTAGAATGTTTGCCTTATCTTGGTCTTGTTCTAGGGAATTAACCTGCCTTATCGCATACATTCCCATGCTATATACTATAAAAAAAATTTTATAAAAATAATTAGATAAAAATAAATAATAAAAGAAACACTCGAACCTACAGCTCTATCCATTAGCTTGGCCATTTGCAATGGAATGCACGCTGCAATGCACAGAAGCAGAAAAGAGAGTGTGAGAGAGGGAGGGAGAAAGAGCGGAGTAGAAGTAGAACAGAACTAAGCGTTGTAGAAAGGGAGATAGAAGGAGGAGGTTAGGTATAGTGTAGAGTAGAAACACATGGAGCGTATCATAACCGGATCGGAGCGTGAACTTAAGCCCGAAAACTGCAGCAGTTGAGCTCCTCGCGCAGGTTCACTGGAGCGAAACCGACGTCCACGGCGACGGCACAGCGAGCGGCATTATTAATGGACTAATGGACTAAGTGGACAAGCGGACGGACGTACGCTTAGAGCAAGAGCAGCAGCAGCAGCAGCAGCAGCAAAATTACTGCATTGCAAAAGCTAAGCCAAAGAGAAAAGCAAAAAGATCTCTGGCCGCTGATAGCCACGGTCAAGTTCACGACGTCGACGCCGACATCGGCAGCGGCAGCAGCGTCCACAGCGTGTCATTAGCATGTAACGCGACCAAATTGAAAATTGTAACGGATCCCCAAGTGGCAAAAGCGACCCCGATATATAACCATAGATATATATAGCATGACGTTACGGTTACGCCAGGGACAACTGATAAGCATCGCAGCCCTAAATAGTTTATTGATATGCCACTGGAAAAAAGGTCGAAAAAGGACTCGCACCTGCCGCTGCACTGGCTCTCCCTCTCTCTCTCTCTATCATTCTCTCTTTCCATCTCCCTCTCTCTCCATCTCTTTCTAACTGTCTGCATTGCCTTATAATTAAAGAGCAGCTCCCATGACAAGCACCTTTTTCTTCTCCTTCTCCTTCTTCTTGTTCTCATTATTATTGCTGCTGTGGTTGTTGTCTTCGCTTAATACTCGATCACCTTGAAAGTAAAAGTCGCCTCAATGCATTCTTATGTTAATTGCCGCAAAGAGAAGATAAGAAGAAGAAGAAGAAGAAAAAAACTTGACGCGCACTAAACAGCATTAAATTAAAACAAACAAATAAATGTGCGAGTTTAATAAGCAAAGAGAGCGCGCAATGCAAAGAGAGACCGAAAGCAATTTGCATGCAAAAGCATACACCAATACACATACACAAAAACCTCAACGAGTGTGTGTGTGCCAAATCTTAATTACACTCTCTCTCTCTCTCTCTCTTTCTCTGTATGTGTGTGTGTGTGTGTGTGTGTGTGATTGTGTGTGAGAGAGCGCCACATTGATCAAGAGCAGCAGCAATGATTGAGTGAACGAAAGATTCAATGTGTAAGAGCGAGCGCGCTAGCTTAACGAAGAGAGAAAGAGAGGCAGCTGAAACAGCTGATCAGGCTTTATAGCTCTCAGTTATGCTTAGATAATTTTAATGAGCATGCAAAGTGTTTATTAAACATGCCAGCAACAACAACAACAACAACAACAAGAGCAACAACAAATTCACATGCTAATCAGACGTTGATTGCATTTAGCGTTACACTTTTTATGCTAATAATGAACCGTTGCTCTTTGTTTGTTTATGTAATTAAGCAAGTCTTGTCTTGGCGTGTCATAAATTCATAAGTTTTACATTTTATTTAAGCATTGTGCAGTTAAACTTGTTTTTTCTTCTTTCAATACTTTTTCGTCTGCTTTTGGCGCTCAATTCAAATTTGAAAATTCATAAAAAGCTTCGCTTGGAGCAGCAGCAACAGCAGCAGCAACAACAGAGTTAATATTCATCTCAGAGAGCGCTCTCTCTCTTACAGCTGTCTGTGCGCGCTCTCTCTCTCACACTGGAAGTGTAGCACTGTTGCTGTGTGTGTGAATGCGAGAGTGAGCTCTTGCTTGGTGTGTCTGTGTGTGTGTGTGTGCGTGAGAGTGAGCTCTTGGTGTGTGTGTGCGTGTGCTGTGTTTGTGTCTCTGTCTGGCTGGCTGTCTGTGTGGGGCGTGCCCTGCGCTCGGGCGACGTCGGCGTATGGCAGTGCGCAGACGCTGCGCTCTGAGAG
>JBANCZ010002935.1:0-14059 GCA_037040025.1 Sphaerogastrella javana
TATTTCGTACAGGCATTCCCAGTTAAGTCGTCCATTGTGTACAGCACTATCAAATCAGCTGGTCCCAAACAAAGACCCAGAACATTTGCGTTGCGCAAAAAACAGCAGTAGTGAAAAAGAATCTAAAAAGAGCACAAGCACAAGTGAGATAAAAAAACAAGTTTAAAAGAAAAAACGACAACCACACAACCAAAACAAAAGTTAAAGATCAAGTGAAAAAAGAAAAGAAAATTATGAATTTATCGTTTGCTGGGTGCGGTTTCCTTGGCATTTATCATGTCGGAGTCGCAGTGTGTTTTAAGAACTATGCTCCCCATCTTTTGCTTGAAAAGATTGGCGGTGCATCAGCTGGCTCATTAGCAGCCTGTTGTCTGCTCTGCGATTTACCGCTGGGCAGCATGACATCCGATTTCTTTCGCGTGGTGAACGAGGCGCGTCGCCATTCGTTAGGACCCTTCAGTCCGTCCTTCAACATACAGACCTGCCTGCTCGAAGGCCTCCAAAAACATCTGCCCGAAGATGCGCACAAGCGTGTTAATGGACGCCTACACATATCACTGACAAGCGTCTCCGATGGCCAAAATGTTATCATCTCAGAGTTTGCGTCGCGCGAGGAAGTGCTGCAGGCCCTGCTCTGTGCCTGCTTCATTCCAGGCTTTTCTGGGATACTGCCGCCAAAGTTCCGTGGCGTACGCTACATGGACGGTGCATTCTCGAACAATTTACCCATCCTCGATGAAAATACAATAACCGTGA
Organism: Sphaerogastrella javana; assembly: GCA_037040025.1. NCBI lineage: Eukaryota > Metazoa > Arthropoda > Insecta > Diptera > Drosophilidae > Sphaerogastrella > Sphaerogastrella javana. The sequence continues at coordinate 757 of JBANCZ010002935.1, forward strand.
GTCCGTTCTGTGGCGAAAGTGATATCTGTCCGCGCGATCAAAGTTCACAGCTCTTCCATTTCAATTGGGCGAACACAAGCATCGAGATCTCGCGTCAGAATATCAATCGTTTTGTGCGCATTCTATTCCCACCACGTCCCGAATTTCTGTCCAAGTTTTGCCAACAGGGCTTCGATGATGCCCTACAGTTTTTGCATCGCAACAATTTGATCAATTGTCGCCGTTGCGTGGCAGTACAATCGACATTTGTGGTATCCGAGACTGTGGCCCAGCCCTCCGAATTCGATCCGGAGTGCCATGAATGCAAAAAGCACAGAAAGGTAAGTCAAGCTAACAGAATATAAATTATACTATATATATTTTATTGTAACAGCTGATGTGTTGTTTATTGTGTTATTCAACCCTGAGCCCTTTATACTATATAAAAGATCAATCTAGGGCTATAAACAGTTTTGCATAGTAGGAACAATATTATCAATGACAGCACTATCAGTTGACTTACTACCCCAATTACATATTTCTATTATATATATATATAATTTACAACTTTAAGTCACTTTTCTCACTGATAGCCAATCTATGTACAGTCAAACCACTGGGCCTATACAAAATAGGGGTTGTTTTGTTTCTAAAAGAAAATTCCCAATTCTATATTTAGGGAGGCATAACTAATTGTTTACCTTATATGATATAAACAGTGGGTGTTCGAATTGATAGCATAGATATGAAGGTACAGTTGCCGCATAGAACATTAGAACATTAGAACATTCCAGAAATTACTAACAATTTCAACGAAGAAATTTAGAACAAGTTTATTAAAATGTATATGTACTATAATAATGCTACTGATTCTTTGAATTGAATCGTTTCAAGTCATTTCATCCGTCGTAAATATTAGAAAAATATATATTCAATTGAATAATACTTAATAATAACTTATTTCAAAGCACTCATATCAAGATCAACCATTTAAACAAAGGTTTCAGTTTTGCTCAGCCAATCGAATTCATAAAAAATGAAACGTATTGCAATTTGTTCTTATCTCTTTGATTATAATATAGAAATTATTAATTTACTAATGATACTACGTCAAAGAATGTGTCTTGAAATTGAAACTGTATACGAATTAGAACTGATATTGTAAGCAATGGGTTTTAATCGTCGAGCTTCCACTGTATTACTGTTAATCAATACACGATAAGTAACTAATAATATTTCAATAAATAGTATATTATTTCATTTATGCACGTAATTAATTAATTTATTTGTTGTTTATAGGACGCTTTGAGCTCAAATATGCCACAAACAGTGTTGGACGTCATACAGGATTACATCGAGCAGGCCAACAAAGGCCTGGCGAACTGGCTATTCAAGCATCGTGGCATCAAACTGCTCTCGTTGCCTGCCACAGTGCCCATGGACTTTCTACTGGCCACCGTCTATAAAATAACAAGTCTAACACCAAAGCTGACCAAGCAAATGCGTCAGTTGGTTAACCAGTTCAATAACGCCATACAAATGCGCATTTTTAATAAATTTACACTATACGATCAACCCCATTTCGATACGACTGGCCTATTGCATTCGAGCCGCCTATACGGTCCTAGAGTTTCCATATTGGTGGATGAATGGTTTGTAAATTAGATTAGATTTCAATTTGATCTGATTCTAATGTTGACCTTTATTTGTAGCGGTGCCACTCCACTAAATGTGGACGTTGATAATTTCGAGCATGTTCTCAAGATGAGTACACACAATGATGCCTTATATGCCTATTATTACACGGATAATAGTACAAATCATGTGAAAGTAACAGAGATCTTTGATTTTGACGAAATGACGGAACATGGTGAACTAGCCACTGATATACAACTATACGAGGGCTCTGTCGAAGATCATCCAAATCCGCGTCAGCCGCATTCCCACAATGCTGTTGTCAGCGAATGGAATGGCGTGGAATCTGGTTAGTTATATTCATTGGCTACAGTGCAGTTGTACTGTCTATATCCAACTATCACACAAAAATCATTTCATTTAGCATCATCAGAAAAATGACCAAGCCATTTTTTACAGTAAAAGTAATGCCCACTGCACCTGAATTACACGATGTCGCCTTTTAATGATCTCACACACACGCACACGAATACACAAAGTTATACATATATACATATAAGATTCATATTATGCTAAGGTATACATTTTTCACACACTTTTATAAATCATATCTATTCAATGTTTACGTTAAACTAAATTATAAGAAACTTTACACATTAATTTATTGAACAGACTAACAAAATGAAATTTATTACTGTATTATATGTATATTTTATAGAAGAATGATTATCGTAAACACTGAAATAACTTAGATAACATCGGTTATTTTCCATAAAATGTAATCCAACAATTTATACAATATTCTCTTGCATTTACAGACTTTTTTATAGACGCTCAAACTCCGAATTCAACGGAAGAATTTACATCAAATCAAGAAATACAACAATTGCCATATTTTACAACCTTTAATATCGAGCACAATTCAGTTGATTTGAATGAGCCGCTGGTTCAGGAACATAGTAGTACAATATCATCGAACGATTTGTGTATCGAAATTGAATGATAATTTCAAACCATGACCAACAGCAAACAAACAATGTACACACACACACATATATATATATATATTCATATCGAATTTGTAACAATAAAATGCAACATTTCCAAAGCGGCTCTTAGCCAAGCGTAGAGCCATTGTAGCTTTCCGTTAGCTTGTATTACTTATATAATCGTTGTACGAACGTACGAATGTACCTATATACATATGTACCTATGTTAATTAATTCAATCTATATAATCTGTATTCTATAATCTGTGTAATCTCATTCATTCATTCACCATTTCCATCCATTCAGCTGGCAGCTATATAAATATTGTTTTTATTCTTGCTAGTACACATTCAACTTCCATTGGGATCATTTATATTCATGTATGTTAAATGTCATTAAATAAATTTATAAATCTAACAAAACTACGACTCTGTTTATTTAAATTTCCTTCTGCTTCCTAAAAGATCTCTGCTTCCTAATAGATCCTTCTAATCGCCCAGTACTTTCGATCGGTCCGCATTCAATTTCAGTGCAATTTGAACTGAAGAAAAAAGAACTTTCGTACCACAGAGGATCCCGAAGGAAACGTGTTTATATGATATATATTTTAGGTGTGTTATGCAGCATAGTATTTTCGGTGCTGTATAGTACAATACTATCGATAACCGATTTCTCTAATTAATGGAGCATTCAAGACGTCAAAGCTTATACAATTGAAGAAAAAAAAAAAACAACTAATAAACATTGAGCGGCAATTATAAACATATATTTTATAATTGTTTAAACAATATGAGTAACTGGTGTGTGCTGTAAAAACAGTTAATGGGTTAATAAACTTGTATGCACATATTTAATTATAGATTCTTGCTCCTCGGTCAAAGTATAATCATATAACCAAAGCCCCCACACGCGCTATATTGACTGACGACTTCAATTATTATAGACCCCCATAAATACGGTGCTAAACGTCGTCACTTCCAATTGAATCACATCATTATCAATTGAAAAACAATAACATCTTATCTCGGAGGCAAGCGTTCATTAATGTATATACGTATATTGTGTACGTATAATGCTAAAGGTCCCCCAATCGAAAACGACAAACAACTTTTAGAAAACCAAATTTGTTGGTAATATGTTTTTATAATTTAATGATATACATATTTATAGGTTTCAGATGCTACCACATACGTTATACTTATTATTTATAATCCTTTTTATTAGCTATATTACATGCACATCTCCTCTGACGTTACTCCTATATACGATATATCTATATATAGATGTTTGTACAAAATGAAAGTGCTCAAGCACATGATATTGCAACAAACATCACCAAGACATAATAATTAATTTGTTAAAGAATTTTTCGATTTGTATTTTAATATATATACGTATATATATACATATTGTACATATATATATAGAGTGAGAATTGGTTTGTTTTTCGTTTTTCGTTTTTTTTTTTTTTTTTTTTTTTGTTCAATTAAAACCGTTCGATTGAAATTTGTTTGTCCCTTTAACTGTACAATTATTTAAAAAAAATTGCAATTTAAACAAAACTTTAAATCTATATATAGTATATTACACAATGGGATTAGTGGAAAATTAATTAATTTTACTTATTTAGCATTTCAATTACAAAATATCTTTAATTTTTTATTTTTTTTATTATTATTTATCTTGCCTAAATCGCCGCCAGTACATAATATGGCGCGCATATGCGCCTTGTTATATTTATATATATATATATACCTCTAAATATATATAATTTAAATTTATAGTACAATTTATAAATAGCTGCTATAGATTACTTGTACATACGATTTTAGCTATATGCTTTGGTACCTATAATCTGTACCTGCATTTGTGTGTACGTGCGCGTGTGATTCTGTATGTTGGTGGCGGTGTGTGTGTATGTGTGTGTGTGGGCGGGTGAGTGTGTGCATGCGTGTGAGTGTATGTTTCTGTGTGTGTGTCTGTGTTTCTGTGTGTGTCTGTGTGTGTGTGTTTGGGTGTGGGTATGTGGTGTTTTGCATGCAATTGTTTCAGTATGTCAAGATCTTATCAATTAGCAGTGCGCCTGACACAGACACCACAGCCAAGCTTACAACTATCCTAATTTATGTACTAGTTAGTTAATATATATACAATATATCGGGCGACGAAGGCTCCTATACTCAAAGCATGTCCCCTTCTTGGCCTTTCTACTGCTTGGTTGCATCATTCATCATACCGTTTCATCTTTCACCTTTCATGTCTGTGTGCGTCGCTCGTAGTCGCCGCGTCTGTATTCTGTTGGATAGTCTCTCATAAGCTGATAGCGTGGATCATTGCGATAGCCGCTGTGCATGTGTGGCGGTCCGGCCAACATGGCATCGGGCAAAAAATAGCCGACCTGTTGATAGTGGGCGGGGTAGGTATGCTGCGGTAGAGCCGGGTATCTGTAAATATCAATCAACGTATAATTAGTTAAATGTGTGTTCACAAATAAGAGTGGAGCTTGTTATACGCACCTACGCTTGTCCGGGCGGCGATCGCGTTCACGTGCTCGATGTTCACGTGTATAGGCATTGGGCACACTTCGATTTCCGGGATCATAGCGATCACGCTTGTAGTCATAGTTGTAGCCGCAACTATGTGATATATTGTATAAAATTATTGTACAATTTCAATTGAATGGATCTACTTACCGGTCACGCTGATGCCAACGATCCACATCAGCGGCATAGCTAGACCCTCCGGGCGGTGGTTCGAAACGTCTGGAGGGTGGTGAGTTCATAGCCATACGGCGCACGCTGGTGTTGCCATCGTAACCAATTGGTGGAACGCTGGCGTTGCCATAGTAATCATCACTGGTGCGATGCTTTTTCCGCTGCTGCAGATCGTCATGGCTGCTACGGCGATCGTTGGTCATGTTGAGGCGTTTAAAGGACATGGATTTAAGATTATCGCTTATGCCGGTATTGCCCATGGGCATGCCCATGCCACTGAGCGCATCCACATCGTTCTCATCGCGCTTCCTTTTGGCTGGCGAATCATTGGCATAATGATGTCGACGTAACTTGTCATTGGCTGCATTGTTGCCGCTATAAGCGCCACTGGAGTAACGTGACTCGCGCTCCTTCTCCTTTTCCTTTTCTTTTTCCTTTTCCTTCTCTTTCTCTTTCTCCTTCTGCTTCTGCTTTTCCTTCTCCTTCTCCTTCTCCTTTTCCTTTTCCTTCTCCTTCTCCTTTTCCTTCTCCTTATCTTTTTTCTTTTTCTTGCCACTTTTATCCCGGTCACGATCCGCTTCCTTATCGCCACCATTTTCGGCACGAGATCGCCTCGATTTCGATGACGAATCTTTGTCCGCCGACATCGGTTTTTTCACCTGTGTCTTTTGTTTGAGTGCATGCTTGTAAATCTTGAACAGACGTTTGGCATCCAGTTCAGTGAATTTGGACACAAAGTACCAGAGATTACTGCGCCATTCCTTGGTCTCGTTTTCACCATACGGCTCCAGACACACCTCAATCTGTCGTCCAATCTGAAGCAGGCACTGTCGAGTATGCTGCACTTGATCCTGATCGGATAAGCTGAGATCGGGCCGATCCAGAGCCTTGAGTGACTTCTTTACGGGCCGCATTTTCTCTTTGCATTCATTAAAGATGCTCGGATCGAGATCACCCAGCACCTCCAATGCGCGCGGCTCATTGTTGGCCGTGAAATGCATGGGTTTATTGCCATTATTATCGGAAGCACTCGTCTTCTTGCTGCGGGTTGATTTTGATTTCTTTTTCTTCTGTGCAGTGCCACCATGCTCCGATGCCCTTGCAGGTGTACTAGGTGAGGCAGCAGCCATACCACCATCTCCGGCTGCGTGTTTGGAGTTTGCTGTTGAATCGCCTGTTAGCATGGAATTACCATCATCTGCCGTGCTATCTTTGCCACGGTCCGGCGTACCGGCAGCTATTGTACTTGAATTGAGACTGGCTTTTGGCTTACGCGGTCGTCGTTGACGACGTTGATCACCTTTGGTGAGTTCCACGTTTTTCTTGATTATCTTGAGCAGATATTCGGCACGAGATTGTAAATGCTTGGCCTGTGGCTTGCGGGTATCGTTGAACAATATCTTGTCGCTGAGTTTAAGCTTTGGATCGAGCTTCATTTGTTCCCATGAGCCAATGCCGTACTGGTAAATGCCACGCAGCAAATGGGTATCCTCCTCGGTGCTCCAGTCCACATCAAAATGTGGCGAACGGGTTTTTATATTGAATATCCATTGCTGACGCTCCTGCTCCGAATTGGGCATTAGTTCGTTCAGAGGCTGCAGTTCCTCTTCGCAGGCTAACAAAGTTTTGGCATTAAACGAGACGCCGCCCAATTTCACGGAGTACGTGGCACGCGGGCGACGCTGTTTACCGTTGCCTCCGCCGGGCTCCTCATCTTTGACAGTCTTGATCTCTTCCTCCTTGTGTTCGTCGAGGAATTGCACACAGCGATCATGCAGCATCTCACCAATGCGCTTTAGCTCAGAGAGCGGTTTCTCCTGCAGTTCCGCATCGGCAGCAATCGCTTCCAGACGCTTAAGCGGAGCCGGAAACTTCTTATAGCTACGAATAAAACGACGCAATTCGGCATCCGTAAATCCAATGATTTTCTCTTTCATCGCTGGACGACCACGCTTACGCTGCCTGCCACCAACACCATCCTCGCCGCCGTTGCTGGCATCTGAACCCAACTCATAATCGGAATCTGCGGAATCGTCGCCTTGCTTAGAGGTACGCGCTCCAGATTTACCAGCTGCGCCTTTTTTGCCCGTATCGTTTTTATTGGCAGCAGCAGTTTTACGTCGTGGCGGCAGGTACAGATCTTCCATTTCCTTGGCACGCTCCTGATCTTCAATGACCTTGCGGAATCCCTCAGGTATAATGTCATCCCAATCTTTGCTGTCGTCTTCATCATCGTTTGTTTGCTGTTCCTTGTTCGTATCACCAGGCTCATCCTCCTGAAAGGCTGCTATGCTGGCCACCTTGAACGCGGACAGCAAATCATCGCCGGGCATTTCTGGGTCCTCATTGCGAGTCTCTGCACGACGCAAGATTTCATCGATATCGCAGACGAGTTCATCATCATGCTCCTGCTCGTCCTTGAACAGCTCCTCAGCGCCAAACTTGAGTATGGCCGACAAGTCGTCCTTGTTGAATGGATTCGAATTAGTGGAATGTCCACTCTTATCAAGCACTGTGCGCCCCGTGGTATCCATGCGCTGGATAACTAAATGGTCTAGCACCATTTTCTGTTTGGCTCGTTCCACAATTTGCTCCTCAACGGAACGTGCTGTGACCAGACGATAGATATTGACCTGATTCTTTTGACCAATACGATGGGCACGCGCCTGCGCCTGCAAATCATTCTGTGGATTCCAATCGGAATCAAATATAATAACCGTATCTGCAGTGGCCAAATTAATGCCCAAACCGCCGGCGCGTGTAGACAGTAAAAAGCAAAAATCCTGACTACCCTCGGCGTTAAAGTGATCCAATGCCTGACGTCGCATCTCGCCCTTAATGCTGCCATCCAGACGTTGAAAGGAGAAATGACGCTTCTGCAGATAATCGGCAAGGACATCCAGCATGCGCACCATCTGAGAAAATATTAGCACACGGTGTCCAGTCTCTTTCAGGCGACACAAAAGCTTATCTAGTAGCACCAGCTTGCCAGAACCCTTGAGCAACATTTGTAATGCTTCGTCCTGCTGCAGACCGAGCAGCTCAAATTCGGAAGGACGTATGAGTGCTGCATGATTACAGCATTTTTTTAACTCAATGACAATATTGAGAAACGTCGAGGTAGAGCCACGTTTGCCCTTGCGCAGTGCATCAAAGTTTTTGGTTAAGATCCATTTGTAATATTGCTTCTGTAGCGACGTCATTTCAACGCGCAGGATTTGCTCCACTTTGGCAGGCAGCGATTTCTCCACATCCTTTTTAACACGGCGCAGTATATACGGTTCCAGCTGCTGATGCAGGCGCGTATAACCCTTATCCTCGGCATTGCCATGCTGCAACTCAAAATTATCCCACGTATCAAACTTGGCTGGCATGATAAAATGCAGCAATGCCCAGAGTTCTTTTAGAGAATTCTGTAAGGGTGTGCCCGTGATGAGCAAGCGATGATTTGTATCAAATTCCTTAAGCGATTTGTACAACAGCGAATCATCATTCTTGAGACGATGCGCTTCATCTACCAGCAGAGCAGCCCATTGCAATGTGCCCAGATATTGTTTATCCTTTAGCACAATCTCATAAGTTGTTAGAATGCAATTGAATTTCAGTCTTTTCGAACCCTCAAATTGCCACTCATATTGCTGAATCAGCTCCCTGGACTTGACATCACCCAAATAGGTAACAACATTCATATCTGGTGCCCACAGATCAAACTCCCGTTGCCAGGCGGTCATTGTGCTCAGCGGCACGACGCACAGGAATGGTCCATACAGATGATGTAGCTTGAAGAGTGAATAGAGAAAGCATATTGTCTGTATGGTTTTGCCCAACCCCATTTCATCAGCCAATATAACAGAATTCTCTTTGCACCACGAATGCAGCAGCCAGTTGAGTCCATCCATTTGATAATCACGCAAAGTTAGACCCTCGCCCAAAAACTCTGGCTGGTTTTTAATACGCGAGAATTTCGGACGATATTTAATCACACGACAGTGGCGGGACGGTGTGCATTTCGAGTTTTCCCTTTCGGCGAATTGTTCCACACAGCGCTGCCATTTTCGTAGCACCAGACTGGCATCTTCCCACGTGGACTCTGAATATGGTAATGATTGCCATTTGCAAAGATACTCCTCGCTACCATCATCGGGTTTAGTGCCGCGTGAAATGATGCGATCCACATTGTTGTAAGATTTAAGTAAATCATGCTGCAACTCCAGCTGACACTCAAAATAATCGATATCTTCTGGGCCGGCATAGCGGCGCCAACATGCCGTCTCTTGTTCCTTCTTAATAAAATTATCTAACTTTTTCATGCCTTTGGCTTTCATTTCACGCAGCGTCGCATCCGATTCCCAGGTATTATGTATGTAGCTCCACCCCTTCCATTTGATCAAATATTGCACCTCCGATGACGATGCATCAGATTCGTTCTCCTCATCGAAGCCAGCATTTGGATCGCAGCCATTCTCTTCTATTGCATAAATCGTTGTCTGATTGCCAGTGCAGCCTTTTCTGCCCACACGTTGCTGCAGGATGCGTTCTATCGTCTCGCATTTCTCCTCCTCTTCAGCAGCTGCCGCATTTGCTGCTGCCTGACTCTCATCATACTCCTGCTCTAGCAGATCTTCTGAATCTGTTGCCTCATCCTCAGATGCTTCCTTATAACTAACAGCAGCGGCAGTGCGACGAGTGGCACAACTAAAATAGAAACTCTTCAGATCGAAACTAAATCAGAATTACGGCTGCTTACGCTTACCGTTTGCTGGCATCATCATCATCGCTATCGTCCGAGCTAAATGACTTCACGCGGCGTCGCTGCTGTGGTTGCTGTGACTTACTGTTCCCACCAGAACGAGCATTACATTTGCGTTTTTGTGTGGCAAATGGTGCGGCATCGCTATCGGCCTCGTCGCTTTCATCGCTCTCATCAGAGTCCCAGCTTTAAAATGATATATTTATGTAGCAAAATGCCGTTTAATCAATTTAGCATCCTAAACTTAAAACAAGACAAAAAAAAAACTATATTTAGGTGTTCCTAAAGAAAAATCAATTGTATCCTAGTCCAGTACTGAAACCGTAATATTAATTAATATTAATAAAACAATAGATTATTATGAAATCCTAATCCTAATCACTTGCAAATTACAATTAAATAAAAAAGAAAATTTAATAAAATTATGTGAAACCTACGTTTTCTTCTTCTTTTTGGCAGGTTGAGTTCGCTTAGATTTATCAGCGGCAGGAGTAGCCGCTTTCCGCGGCTGACGCGTTGGGCGCTTAGGTTTGTAATCATCCTCCTCATCTTCCTGTAAATACACCACACCATTGTAATTATGATTTTTATTAAAAGAGAAGGTGGCAGATCTTACGCTCGAGCTACTACTGCTGGAGGACGATGGAGACGCGTTGGCAGAGCTCTCACTGGCATCATCTTCGTCGGCGCTAGCTTCGCTATCGGCCTGTGATTGTTGCGGCTGTTGCTCATCATCCACATCGTCATCATCGTCCTCATCTTCATCATCATCGTCATTATCGTTGTTAATTGTCCCTTTTGGATTTGTTGCAGCTGATCCAGCTGAGGTACTGCTGCTGCTGCTGGTGTTATTGCTGTTGTTGTTGTTTGTTCTGTCTGGTTGGCCTTCGGCATCTGGTTCAGAATCAGAATCACTGGCACTGGAACTCTCACCACTGGAGCTGTCATCATCATTTCCATCCGTAAAACCATTCGCTTTATTATCCGCCTGAGCGGCTGCTGCGGTTGGTGGAAAACCAGCCACCGGTGCCATCTTTTTCTCCACTGTTGATGGCTCCGGTGAGCTGCGTCCATCGCTCGAGTTTCCTGAGGAACTATCCGAATCGGAATCGGAGCCGGAGGATCCACTGTCACTTCCGCTGCCACTGCCACTGGCCTCTTCACGTGTATCATCTTGTTCGTCTGAGCCTATACTATGCGACGATTCATTGAGTGCCTAAGTAAGAATACCACGGATTAGAATTTGGGTTGAGGTTTGCCATTTCAATTCCAAAAAGGCTAGGTGAAAGCAATTAAAACAATTCCTTCTATAGAAACAATGCGCTTAAATCACGATTTAATAAATACGACCGCGGAATATAGATGTATCAGATGTATATCCTGAAAATCTCTTCATACCTAAACCGTAAATTAGTATGAAAGGATGATTAATGTTACTGCAACTCAAAACGATCGGATTACGCGGTCGTGTTACGACCAAAGGAAGTTTTAATCCTGGCCAGAAATGTAACGCAATGCTATATATGCCTCAGTTGTGCTTAATCATAAATTGGATCCCGAAGCCCTATCACTGGTACTAGTACGTCACTGTTTGCAACTATAATGGGAACACTCATTAGTGGACACCAGGATCAGTCAACTTCCGGGTAATTGGCGAGAATACAGTATAACTCCTTGGAAAATGCACTTTATAATTATAAAGAATTGATCACACCCGTATTGAAACAAAAGAAACAGAAGGAAATACGGTTATTCCTTTGTATCAGAGAAAAACGGAGGAATATCTGAACATTATCCTGTCCGGAGGTGACATTTATCCTTACATTAACGGAAACCAATGCAATTCACTTGAATTTACACATATTACTTGTTTTGCCGCGATTGATATTGCACTACGATTAGATAACAATGTGTCGAGACATTGTCCACTGTCTTAAACCGTCGTAGGGCGACTAATCCTCTCAAGAAATCCTCGGTGTTGCACATTAGAGCTTTTAAAATGACAATTCTGTTGGATATATTCGAATAGAATGGAAAGTCTCTATTCAATTGAGTCGGTACATGAACGTAGAACACAGGAATGTATGACAAGGAACTTTCTACATGATCCTGGCCAGAAATTGAAGGAAAATCGTTATAAACAAACGGATAACATGGTTCTGATGCAGTTTTCTTAGCCAAAAAGCACAATATCATTGGACTGAACTGTGTAAAAATGAGTGAAAATATATTTTTTGATAAAAATCATTAGAATATGGGACACTATCAGCTGCAAGTCTCTTTTTCCGGGCAAAAATCCGCTAGGAAATGGACAAAATTCCATAGATTCAACCGTGGAAAAACTGACCACCTGACAAAATGTGATTACGTAATCGATGAAAATTTTCAATTGCAATTAGAATTATATGAAATTGATGCATTTTAATGCATTTTTGAAGCGGTATTCAATGAAAACAAACCGAAATACCCAAATTCAAACGAATTTTGCGAAAATGGGTACCCAATGAATTTTCATAAATTTTACACTGGCTGCCACGTTGAATCCTTGGGAATCGATTGGTGTAGTGAAAACTGTGAAACACAATTGGATTTTATAATTTTGAAGCACTTTTTGGGCACAAATGCCGTTTTCACTGGCCCCATTCAATTGCCATATTACAAAGTGAAGGGGAGTCTCAAACGGGGGGAGACACCTCTAGGGCCACTCGTTTTTCTGACTGCTAACTGCCACACCCACAGTGCTAGTGTAGAATTTTTAGGTTTTATTTATTAGAATAATACTCACACGACGACTCGAATCTAACTGATTGATATTGCCTTGTTTTGGTTTGAGGAAAAATTTCATAGTTTTCTTGTTATTTTTATGTTCTCTCTCTTGCACGACGTTCACAGTCACAACTTTTTCAAGGCCTACTTACCTGGCTCATTATATTTTCGTGGTAGCACACAGAGTTGCCTTGTTTCGCTCATTAAACATGCAATACACTTGTTAACGGCTATTGGCAAATGTTTTTCTTATTTTCAACTACTTGTTTATAAATGCAATTTTCAACCACACAAAAGATGTTCACGTCGTCTTGGGGTCTATTGCAGTAAAAAATACGCCATTTTGTTTTTAACAGTGTTGCACAGACAATTGAAATAATCGATTAAACAGGGTTGCTCTAGACTCTGTCGATAAAAATGCCGAATTCTAAATTTGTATTAAGTGGCAGCTCTTTTTCATAGGTGATATT
>JBANCZ010002936.1:0-14049 GCA_037040025.1 Sphaerogastrella javana
TATACTCTCTCCCCCCCCCCCCCCCCTCCTTATCCTCTCACCCCCTCGCTATAAGACAAAGTGTCCTTTATGCAAGCCAAATTTCGTTTGTTTTTTGTACAATGGTATTAAACGTTTTGTGTTTCTTCAAGTTACAGTTAAGGATTATACTATATATCTATAGATATTTATAGATTTGTGTGCGTGTATATATATTTAATGATTATATATCTATATATACCTGCGTGCGATGAATTCAGTATGAATCTAATGAATAAATAATAGTTTACAGTTTACAGTCAATAGCAAAACTTTTTATTCGATTGATCGATCCATTTGTTATATCAACTATATATATATACATATTATAACTAAACTATAGCTAACAGAACTACATGCATATGAATACGAATTGTGACTGAATGAATCTCATGAATACTATTCAAATATTACACTTTATTCAAGGAGGAACACAGACAAAACTATGAGCTCAAAACCAACAATAGGGCACTCAAAATGGCCCAACAACTGTGGGTCAACTTGAGGCCAGAGCTGCGCAGATTTGTATAGCTATCGACTATGTGGATTTTCCACCCCATGTTGCCGTGCGTGAAAGAGTTGTAGTAGACCGTATCCGGCCAGGTTATATTGGGTGTGATTTCCAAAATGCCTGGTGGCTCCTCGCTGCAGGTGTTGACCAGCGAGCGATTGAACTTCTTGAAGGTTGGGAAATTGTCATCCAAGCGACGGTCATAGCCTGCGGGATAACTAGACAAACACAGAGGACCCGCAGCTGTGGGCTTGGGACGACCACGACGCGTGAACTCAACGCCGGCGAGCACGCGAATTTCGCTCTGTTTGGCATCGGACAGACGATCGTAGCCGCCCTGCGAGTCGTCCGTGATGACCAGCGGGTGATAGTGCTCCGGCGAGTGTGGGTTATTGCCGCCGCGCACCTTGAATGTGTAGGTCAGACCGCGTTTCAGATACAGTTCCGGAATCATGTAGCCATTGATGTACCAGGACAAGCCGCTGGAGACGTGCCCCGTCAGACCCTGATAACCGCGCGTGCCGCCCGAGGGACCCAAGTACGCATTAAAAGTGCGCACGGTGCTACAATAAGCAAAATTGTGTAAGGTTGCGAGCTGTTTCATTTGGACTTGCAACTTAAACTTACGCATCCGTTATTCTGGTACGCTCCCACAGTGGCACTGGCGTCTCGGTGCGCTTGGAGAAGCTGAAGCAATCGTTAACCGGTTCGGTGGTATTGAAATCGATTACAATATCATTCTTGGGATAGTGCGTGTGGAAGGCGGGCTCGTTGTTCGAGTCCAGCTGACCAAAGGCCCAGACCACATAGTTGCTACGATCCAAGAAGATCTCCTTGTCGCCAGCATCAGCTACATAGGGAAGGAATAATAAATATGTTGTATTAGATATGTGATATTTATTGATCGATTAATAAAACTTACATGACTTCAGAGTGCGCCTGAAGCTGATTGTGTTTATGCCATCCTTGCGACTGTACGTGTTTAGCTGAAAGCTGTCCAAGCCGCCCACAACATCGTCTCGACAAACGCCTTTGTTCTGGCCGAGCACTTGCACACATGGTGCCAAGGAAGTGATGTTGTAGTCTATGGTATAGCCCCTTATATCGTCTATGTAAGCCACAACGACGTCTGCACCTATCATTTGACTGGAGACATCTGAACCAGATATGCCGAAAGACATATAATCCGATTTGGCCACCTGTCCTGACAACTGGAAGGTGATCTGTGGCCCAAAGACCTCCCAGGAGACTTGCAGATCCTTGTGCAGCTGCCTGCAGTTGGGCAACGAGAACTCGTAGGGTGTTATCTTTACCAAGGAGGGCGGCACATTCAGACCATCTGGTATAAGCACATGTCCATAGTTCTCATTGTCCGCCACATCATAGACGCTGATCCAATCGATATCAAATATGGTCTTATCACCAGGCAGCTCCAGCTCAATGGTCTCCTTGTTGTAGGCACGTATGGGATCCAAGCTGTAAGCAAGTGATTCATTTAATTGAAACTGTCAAAGGTGTAAAGTTGTTAGGGGTACTCACTATCCGCGCTCGTCGGGCATTTTGCCGCCGCGACTTGAGGGCTGCGCACCCACACCCGTCCAGAAGAAAGTGCGCTTGCCACGCCCATCATAGCTGAACTCCTTGATGCGTATGGTCTTCGAATCAAGGATTTCAATGGTACTGCTGCTCACATTGTGATTGCGTTTGGAGAATGTGCCGCCCGTTTGAGTGCGTGGCGGCTCGAACTCCTCGGGTATATACACATCGCCGAAATTATTTTGATTATTCAGATCATAGACGGCTAACCATTTGATCTCGGTCATTTTCTTGCGATCGGGCAGTGTTAGGGTAAAGTCCTTGTTATGATAGCGATCCAGGATGTTTGTTCTACAAAATTGTAGCATTAGTAATTGTATATTTATCCAATATAGTGAATATGTACTCACTTGCCGTACTCATCTGGCACTATGAAACCTTGTGGGCCAGGTCGATTGCTTGCGCCTGCCCAGAAGAAGGTATCCGCTCCGTTACCATCATAGTTGAATCCTACTATAAGAAACGTATATTCATTGACGGCGTAGACATCGCCCGAAACCTGATGATGATAGGAGTTGAGTTTGCCCAAGTATTTGCCACGATAGGGCCCATCCTCATCTTCGCCCTCAGCTACTGCAATGTGAACATAAAGATTCAAGCTAAATCAGTGAATATATGCAAATTAACCGTTTAGTTATTCAAATGATAAAGTTTCTGATCTATTGTAGGGGAAATGTCTGAAAGCTTTGGACTTTGGACCGGCTTGAGCCTAGGAACTGCAGAATTGCAATTTTTGGCTATGGTGATTGGGGTGCAATTGTTTATATTTATTTTGGTTGGGGAGCTAAGCGGATGTTTATAATATCTAAGATTAGCGACAGAACTAGATGTTCGTTGAATCAGACAATTAGAATTTGTTTACAGTAGGCTATGAGTTATTGTGGGAACGGCAGTGATAACTTGCATATATAATATATATTTCTATATATAGTAACATATTTAGAGCTCTTATTTCAAAGGGTTTATTCAGTTTCTTGTTCATTTCTGTAAGACATTCAACACCCCCATATCAATACAATCCTTGCTTTATGAAGTTTATAGTGGAATAAAACTCAAAATTTCTATTAAGATCGTAACAACTATAAATTAAATGAATTTGTAAGTTTATATGCAAACTCCATTTAAATAGAAATCTAAAGAACGCAAAACAATCAGGGGTTGACTTATTTTTCTGCATCCATTGAAGACATACTGCGATTGTAGCTTGTTTCTTGAATTGAGAATGCAAATTCTGTCACTTTTTGCTTTGTTCAATATATATTCAATAAATATGTCTGCTTAATTCAAGAAAGTTTGCCTGGCATTTTTTGTAGATTTTTAAAAGTATTTTCACTTGGGCTTGTTCTATATAATATATGGACGATTTTTAAATATAATAATTTAATAATTATAAGAAATTTTCTTGTCTTTGGTTAGTCATATGGAGATTTTACTGTGACTGTAGCTAGACCAGTTTCGCTAGTCTCACATGAAAGTGAATTTGTTTTCGCTGCTGCTGCTGCTGCTGCTTGTTGTTGTTATTGTTATTGTTGTTGTTGTTGTTGTTGCTTTGTTGTTGTTGTTTTGTTTATGTTGTTGTTGATATTATTATGCTCTCTTGTTGTTGTTGTTTTTGTTGTTACTTTTGTTGTTGCCATAAGCTTTTTAAACGTAGCAAGACAATGAAATTTCTCTTTGTTTTTGCTTGTGCTTCAACTCAGATACTTATGTATCTGTATATACTCTATAGTATAGGTTTTGGTTATAACTATCTGCCATACATATATGGCTATACATTTCTATATATGCACATAAATTTATATCAATTAATTTGTTGCAACTTACATGCAATTGTTGGCAGGCAAAGCAGGAAAAGTGCTATAAGTACGGGTAAAAGTTGCAGTCGCTGCCGCAGTCGACGTCGACGTCGCTGTTGCTGTTGCTGTTCGATTCGTTGTGGCATATCAGCTGCCCCGCCACGCCCACTAGTGGAGGTTGCGCAGTCGCAGCAGCGCTGACAAGGAACATTTTCCTCACTCAATGTCATTGCAATATATATATATATATCTATATATATCTGTCTTTTTCTATATATATGTACTTCCTTTAGTTGTTGGTATTAAGTTTTTCTCACAAATTGTTGCTATACATATTAAGTGCAATTATTTAACAAATATAATGATATGCGGGCATTTTATATAACACTCTATACACTTCCTTTTGCCACCCAAAATCGTGACGAATTCTTGCGATTTTTTAATATATTTCGTCGCTTGTTTTTTCACTTCTTAAGGTCGTTTCGTCATTCATGCGTTTTGCAGGCGTTGTTGCTGCCGTTCGTTATTAATGTTGTTGTTGTAGTTGTTGTAGTTGTTATTATTGAATATGTCTGAAACGGGTTTTAGCCGCGGTTTCTGCACTGTTGCTTTTAGCCAAGAGCACAAAACGTACAGCGCGTTTCCGCTGTTTAAACCGAACTGAGCGACTCCAGCCAAAGGCCGTTAGCTTTGAGTTTCTTTCGACCACGTCTGCGCGCAGCTTTCTGCAAGTTTCTCATGCTCATGCTCAAGCTCACGCTCTCTCTTACACGCTTGCTCTCACTCTCACTCTCACTCCCACTACCACTATCGCTCTCTCTCTCTCTCTATCTCTATCTGTCTTTCACTGTCACGCTCCCTATCATACTCTCTCTATGTGTTTTGACGCTCTCACTTAAAGCTTGACGCATGCAGTGCGTGAGATGCATTACAATGTCCCAAGGGCTGGGGCTGGTCGTTGAAGTAACGGCATTTCTATGCTTACAACTTTGCCAACTACAGCAGTATACGACTAGCACATACCCTGGGTTAACAAAAACATGCCACTTTGATAATATTGACAAACAAAATGGAGGAAAAGCCGAAGACTCCTTTTAAACCCAATCTTATATACCACAACTACTTCATCAGCACCTGGTCTTTTTTCTACTAATGCACTGTCCGACTAGCACATACCCTGGGTTAACAAAGACAAGCCACTTTGATAATATTGACAAACAAAATGGAGGAAAAGCCGAAGACTCCTTTTAAAACCCATCTTATATACCACAACTACTTCATCAGCACCTGGTCTATTATCCTACTAATGCACTGTCCGACTAGCACATACCCTACGCATGCGTACAGGTACCACTTAAAAAAAGAACTGACGATTAACGATGAGAAGTTGAGGACTCCCTAAAAATTGATTGGTATTTAAAGCCCCATGAAATATGTTATATACCATTAATTCTTCATCATCCTACTGTCATACTACCGCAGTGTACGATCGTACACAAAGAAATACGTTTTTCTTTCTTTAATTAAAAAAGACTTCAGATGGTGCACCCTGTACATACCCAAAACTTTCAGAGCACAACATCTAAAATAAGTATAAACAGTTTAGCGCTCTTTTAAAATAGGTTGAAGTGCGAAGCCCCAAAAAAATGGATATATCCCGGCTCAAAACATAGTCGAATCTCTTGGTATAAGTTGGAGACTTTAGTATTAGTATAACACCATATAAAAATTGTAAATTGAAATAAAATAACCTCTAGAATTTTAAATTTAGGAAAACCTTAATTAATTTATATCAAATCATTTCATTTCCACACCCAAAACCTGCTCATGATTGAGCAAAAGAAACAATTTGGTTTGTATTTTCCATTTTCTTTGCTTGCAAAACTAAATTCTGTATTTGCATTTATTTGATTTTTACCAATTCGTATAGCAATTTAATAAATTTATATTTAAAATTAATCAATTGCATTTTGTCTGCATCCATACAACTTGCACAAGCGACTGCAAACAACAGTCCTTATACATATATATCGTATATGTAACTATATATCGCACCGTATCTAGGGTTTTAGTTCATTTGATGAATTGTGTTCTATGTGTGTTTGTTCCGATTTGATGGATTTTGTTTACATGGATTCGATTAATACGATATTATTTACAAAAAGGCTTCAGTTTTATGTTCATGTCCTTGGCCTAGCATAAAACATAATTGATTCAAATCAAAATCTAAGCAATTGCAGCTCGATATCGTTATAAATGTGAAGAAATGGTTGAGTATAATGAGCATATGTGTGAATGTATAAGTGTGTGTATGTATAACTATATTGCAGTTGTCTGAAAATCAAAAGTATTAGAATTACATTGGGTTCTCTTCAATCAAATTATCATCATTTGCACTTAAATTATAAACAAATTTTCTCTCGGCTTTTATTCGTTTTTTTTCTTGTTTTGTTGTTGGTTTTTTATTATTACAAACAATTTGCTTTATTATTATTATTATTATCAATATTATCATTAATTTTTTTTGGGCTTAATGTTGATGTATTTGTATATATAACTATTTATATATACTATATATATATATACGCGTGTGTGTGTAACCGTTACTCATATTCATCGTTCATCGTTCCTTGCTATTTCTGTATATATAACTAACTTTCATTGAAAATACATATTATTTAATACATAATTAATTTCATAAGAAGCACATTTTCATCATACATCATTATCATTTATCATTTATGCGTCCGTCTATAGATTCTACGTTTTTGAACTCGCTTTATTTGCATGAACCTTAATTTTATCATCTCCATCTTCAATTTCATTTTCATTTTCATCTTCATCTCCATCCTTTTTTTCATCTTCATCTGCATTCATCTTTTTTTTTAGCATTATTATAATCATATTCATAATGATAATCATAATCTTTATGTTCATCTTTATAAATATATGTTATGCATAGTTCTTTTTATCTTCTATTTATACACCTTTTCTCATTTATCCTTGAACATTTTCAGCGCACATTTTCTGTTAACACTAGACGCGAGACAATTGAGGGGAATAGCCTAGGAAAGTCGACCAGGTGAATAGGTTCTGTGAGGGTTTCCATTTATTTCTCGAATGATCTAGATGAAACAATATGATATCAGATGAACAGACTGTGTGTGTGTGTATAGGGAGGTATGATTGTATGGCTATGATATGGGCTGAGAACAGGACGATCAATGTGAGGATGCGGAAGATGTAGACTATGTGTGTGTGTGTAGTATAGTGTATAATCAATTTTATTGTTGCTCTTGCACGCATGCATGCAAATGTTTATTTATCTTCGACTATCGATATCCGATAAACTAAAAGTATCAATACTTAGCCTAAAGGCGCGTAAAATATAAGATATAGATATATAAGTATAAGATGTTGTGAGTGTGTGAAAGACTTGAAATTTCTAAATTAAAAAGAGACTTTTGAGAGCAGTTTAAACAGTGTAACTAGTTAATTATTAGATAGGTTTTAAACTTAAGCATGATTTAAGTTCATTTTTCTTTTCTCTTTCATTTCTTTTATAATTTCTCATAGATTCTTATCAATTTAGACTGTTTAAAATGAGCATTATGTTGTTCTTATGGTTGATGTTGCGATTCAAGTGGAGGCGTATAGTGGGCGTGACTGGCATTACAATGTGTGGGCGTGGTCATGCGCTGGCGTTGTCTCTGCTTCACATTTTACATATTTCATTTAAATGAGATTGAAAATATTTCTTTCTTATGTTAGAATGCTAGCTAATTAATTTTGATTTTGTTTATTTATTGTTCAAGATTTTCGTTTTTTTTTTTTGTTTTGTTTGTTTTGTTGTTGTTGCATTTTTAACAGCTTGGAATGAACTTGTTCGAAAAAACGTTGACAAAAAACAAAGGGACAGCAAAAAGCACATAACTCTTTTATTATTATTAATATTATCATTATTATTATTATTATTAATATTGTTATCATTATAATCGTGTTTCTTATATTCTCTTCTACTTCTCTTTAAACTTAACAAGCGAACATAAAACAAAGAAAATCCAAATCGATGGATAAATATTACCAAAAACATGCGCTTCACTCTATGTGTGTGTGTGTGTGTATGTGTGTGTGTGTGTGTGTGTGTGTGTGTGTGTTTGTGTATTTGTTGTTGTTTTGTTTAAATAATAGATTTTGTTGTGTGTGTTTTTATTAGAAATACTTGGGCGCATATAAGTGTAAATCTCTATATATATATAAAAAATCTTGGTAAACTACGTTGGATAGATAATTCGATTGTTTTTATGTTGTTGTTGTTTTCTGTTTGTTGTTTTTGAATTATGCTACGTGTAAATGAAACTTTTGCCGCTTCACACTAAATATATTTGAATGTTATCTATGTATAAAAAATGTTTGTTTGTTTGTGTATTGTACGTATCACTAAGGAAAAATGTTACAAAGCTTTTGGCTATGGCATGTATGTGTGGTGTACGTGTGTGGGTGTGTGTGTGTGTGTGCTTGTGTTTGTGTTGTGATAGGAAGGACTACGGATGTGAATGATTGAATGAATGAATGTTAAGCAACAAATCAATCGAATTAACATTTAAATGAGCCGACACTGTTGCCGCTTGGGCAATCGTTGAACCGGTTGACCCGTTTGGCCCGTTTGACCTCAGGCGACTTGCTTGAGTCTGTGGATCAAATGAGCGGACATTGTTGTGGTTGTGTATGTATACAATTCTTGCAATAGTAATTTTAGGAGCTGGATCTGTAGCTGGAGCTGTAGCCGAAGTTTTAGCTAAAATTTATCCTGAAATATGAACAGATTATTGGTAGCGGCCACAGCGATGATGTTTTCCTCCGGATGCCAGGCGGTGTGCAGTATCTTCTTGTTAAAGTCCAGGCAATCGACACTGATCTCGTCCTTCTTCCGTTTGCCGCCAGTGCAAACTTTGCGGGGCTTTAGCACCGTTTTCGGCTTGATTATGTCCCTGGACGCCTCGAGCGTGACATCCTTTTTCGAGTTGCGATCGAAGACGCGAAAGAAATTGTTATAACTGCCCGTCATGATGGAGCTATCCTTGCCATTCCAGCAGCACTCGAATTTGTCAAAGATGCAGTCGTTCTCATACAGCGAGCACAACTTGGCACGTAGGTATTCATGAACCTAGAACGAACGATTCAAAAATTACTCATTCCGAATGATAGATTGAGATTGAGGAAAGAATCTATTCTACTTACCGGATAGGTCTCAATTGGCTTGGTTTCCATGTGCAAGTCCCAGACCTTAATGCTTAGATAGTCTCTGGAGATCATGTAGCGGCCCGAATTGCTTAGCTTCACATCACTGATGGAGCTGATGATTTCACTGAAGAAACTGCGATTCGTTGGATTCTCTGGCTCCTCAAATTGCTTACTGTGGCGATCGCATAGCGCCGCCGAACGCATATCACATAATCGTATTGTGCCCTTCGAACTGGAGTAGACAAACACATTGCATTCGGTCGGATGGAATTCCGCTGCAGTGATGACCTCCGTCAGCTCCTCCATGTTGGTTGGCTTGATGTCAACAATGTTATAACTCTGATTGACCACCTCCAGATGCCAGAGGTTGATGCGCAAGTCATCGGCCGATAGGAAAGTCTCTTGATCCGAATTAACGCTAATTGAATTGATGTGATAGGTGTGTGCATTGGCGAAGGTGCGACGTGGCGAGGCCTCAACCATAAGCGGTACTTGCTTCACAGAAGGAACTCGTAAGGCGGTTACATTTTGTGGATCTCGTATCAGACCGTTCTCCTCTTTTGTATTATAGCCCTCGAATGACTTATCGCGCTCACTGACCTTCCACAATTTAACCGTTTTGTCGTTGGTCGAGAGCAGAAAGTGTACGGGATTCTTTTGATGCAGCCATCGGATCTTATTGATTTTCTCCTCGATTTCCAGCGATTTGAGATAATCAAATTCGGGCTCATGCGATTGGAATGTCGAATAGACATTATATTCACCACGTCGAGGATTTGCGGTTTTCGAGACGGGATCACGCTAAAAACAAACCCAACAACAATGAATTAGAATTATACTCATTCAAAAATAACTGAGAATAATTGCAATTGAATGATTGAATATTCACCTGAAAGATGACGACACGACCGCCTTTATCGCCTGTGGCCAGCAGTTCGCCATCGTGATTGAATTCTACACAGGATATGATATCCGCATCGGTGACATCATCATCCAAAGCGCCCTTGATCTGTGAGAAGCACCAGGACGCCTCTCCATTACCTGTGTGCACAAAAAAAAAAAGAAACAGAAAAGAACAAGAAAAATTCAATATATATATACTAAATGTTATACAAACTAGAAATGCACATTAAATAATTCACTTTGTGCATTTCACATATGATTTTCCCCTACCAATTACCAAAATTACCAAACAAAAAATAGAGACAACCCCTAACCCTAACCCTAAGTGGTTGTTACATTTGATTTTCGGTGGCTCTCGAAAAATGTATACAATCAATAGGCCAACATATAGACTGACTCTGCTCTCGTCTAAAGGACAACGATGACGTCTTTTTTTAGGTTCTCGTCGTCTCGATGGGCTCGTTCGAATATTTACTAATGACGCAATCTCTTTTATTTCACTCTGTTTTGCCCCCTATTCCACTCTCCCCTCTCTCTATTGAATGTTCTCTTTTGGACTGCTAATTTGCTTTAATGCCGAGTATTTAGTTGCAAGTAGGTCGAAAAAGAGTTCAATAATCCTTAAAATAATGCCAACAGATCTTAAAGGGGTTTGTGCAACTAAGGCCTGATTTGGCAAACTGATACTATACATACATATATATCCTTTCTGCTAATTAATAATGCATATTTATTTGGGTTATCTAAGGATGACAACTGCACGACTGGAATGAATGCTCTTGCTCAAATTGAGTTAAAGCGCAAGTGCAAAGAACAAAACAACAACAACAACAACAACAACAAATCGCCACAAGCTTCAACAAAATAATAGTCAAATATTGGCACAATTATTTAACACTGGCACGCGATGTCGCCACAGAATCAAATACAAACAACAATAACGAAAATATAAGAAAAAAAAAATCAAACTAGAACAACAAAAGCAACGTACAACGTACAACGTACAACGTTCGACCTAGAGAACAAAACAGTCCAACTTCCACCCTCTCCCTCTCCCACTATCCATAATAGATAATACCTAGGGCCAATTCAGAGTTGTGACTGCGAGCATGTAGACCACGAAACAAAGAGAACAACAAAAATAACAACATTTTCATAAGATATTAGTGATTGCTGTTTGGCTTTTATGCATGTTCCTCTAAATATATATACATACATCAATCAAAATCGACTGATTTAGCAACAGTCTGCATATATTCATAAAATAAACCTTTGACTATCAGAAGCAGGCAAATAGTTCATGTTTAATCAGTTGATATAAGAGCTACTACACAGTCGAATAAACTAACAGAATGCGAATCCGAAAATGTTAACTTAACAGCTCTGTTAACATAAAGAGAGCGAGTGTAAATTACAGTCAATACAAAGGATTACAGAGATTTGTATTATAATATATAATTATTATAAAAAAAATTATATCATAATTTAGATAAAATAGAATAGTCAAATTTTACAGAAATATTTCGATTTGCGATCACTTAAGAGAGAAAAACAAATTAATATAAATTAGTTTCTTAAAGAAAGTTACGTTCCATTTTAAATAAAAATTGAAATAAAATTGTTTTATTGAGAGAAAAATAGTATAACTTTAATTCGCTCTCCAGCTAGTCAAACGATTAACTCGCCTAACTAAACTAACTGACTAACACTTATCACAAGGCGAATTTCATGCTTGCCGAACAAAGTGTTTGCTCTAATAATGACGTCAAAAACTTAGATAAATCCGTAAGATATATTTTTAATATTCAAGATCGTAACTACAAGATCGTATCTATGAGATAGTATAGTATAGTACGTCAATTCATCATTCCATGGCAGTCAATTTGAGGAAAACAAAGCCTATAGCCCAGGACTCGGTCATGCTCTCATGATATCCGAGTGTATACACATAGATACATGTAAAGTGTGACCGTATTAGTAAGGTATTAATGTCAGTTTTGACTACTCTCTTCTGTTCAAGTGCATAGATCAATGTTAACAGACAAGATACAAACGGAGATTTGTTTATGCGCGCGTATAAACTAAAGCAGCGGCATTTAATTCGCTTGCTTCGTTTGTTTACGATGCGAATCAATTTGTTTACACGCTGTTCTTTTTTTTTCAGACATTTTATATAGTCACATGCTAGCTAATACATAAACAAACGCTTTGTCAGAGAGAGAGAGAGAGAGAGAGAGAGAACAAGAGAGAAAGAGATCGAGAGATTGAGAGACGTAGGAGTAATGACTTACCGGCCATGACAGTTGAACAATTTTCGTTGAACGGCAACAATACTAAAACAACAACAACAATAACAGCAGCACGAGCAGCAGCAGGAGCAGCTGCAACAAGAAGAACGAAGAAGAAGAAGAAGAAGAACAATCCAAAATAAGGCCAAGGAGCTGCGTTCGCGTGCTCTCTCTCTTTCCCGCACGAGCGAAAACGTTTAATGCTGTGCTAGTGTTGGATAACGTCGTTTCGTTGCGTAGATATTCGCAGTGTTGCTATTGTTGTTATTGCTCTAGCTGTTGCGAAGGAGCGTGTGAAAGAGAGAGGGAGTGAAAGAGAGACCGAGATGGTTTGAGCGCGGTTTTGTGTTTGTCCGTCGAAGAAATGGCGAATGAACCGAAACCGAAACCGAAACGGAAAACGAAACGAAACGAAAAGCAAAATACAAATGCAAAATGTGTTTTACTTTCGTTTCGTTGCTGTCCTTTTTACAATGCGTTTTGCTTTTGCTTTCTTTTTTCCTTTTTTTTTTTTGCTTTGCTTTTGTTTGGTATAAAAATGTACTTTGTTGTCTATTTCTTTATCGTTTCGTCTTTTTTGTTATTTTGCTTCTGCTTTTTGCTCCTTGTTCAACACAACTTAAGCACGTAAACGAATTGCTGGCGGCGAAACGCGGGGAAGAAAACTGTAAAGTAGGAGTATATTCTTTTTTGTAGACACACACACAGGCACACGCGCGAGCACACACACAGACACAGACGACACACATGCACACACGCTCATGCATGTGTACACATGCCGACAGCAGTACAGCAACTGAGACGCTGGCAGCGCAGCTGGCAGAGACGCAGGCAGAGAAGCAGCAGCAGCAGAAGCAGAGTATAACTGAGGGAATATCCTTAGAATCGTTGCAGCCGGTGATTGTATGAGAAAACGCGAATTATTTATGTTATTTATTTTGTTATCGGTACAATTACCGACCGCAACCGCGTATATACATACATATATATGTATATATACTATATATAGTATGTAATGGAGTATTTGCTTAACAAAATGCGATTAATATTACGAATTATTATTTGCACTGTGACAAAACAAATAGCAAGAACACTTTTTGCTTTATTCTTTCGCTTTTGCTCACCCACACACCTTCACACCTCCCCTGTCACATCTTGCGTTCGTTCGTCTTATGCCTTGTGCATTGTTTTATCGCATTTTCTTGTGTACTTTCTTTTATTTCGACTGAACGCAACGGGTGGCAATCTAACCTTCAAAATATATGCGACACACACAGTTACATATGCACATACACATATACATATATATTTTGTAGTAATTATTTATACTGCTCCAAGCTTACTAATGCTTTCTCACTTTTTTTTTTACAGTGTGACAATTCTTTCTTGCGTTTCTTTTCGTTTTTTCCTCTTTTTTTTGGGTCTATTTGTTTTGACTAAACACACACAGAGCAATGGATTATCGCATCGCGGGGGGAGGATAGCCGCAAGAAGACAAAAAGAAACGCAAAAGAAAAGAAGCGATGAGAAGAGAAAAGAAAAAGCGAAAGATTCTAGTGCTGCTCTTCTTCTGCTGCGAACAGTGCGAACTGCTGCTTCTTCTTTCAGTTTTTGCCGCCTCTTTTGCTGCACTGCTTCGTCGTTGTCGTTGTCGCTATCGCAGTCACCGTCGCCGTCGACGTCGCCGTCAGCG
>JBANCZ010002937.1:0-14049 GCA_037040025.1 Sphaerogastrella javana
TAGCTGTTCTATTTCTTTGATTAGTTGTAGAAGCACGCCAAAAATATAGACGACCGCACGCAGCGAAGCCAAAGCGCAAACTGAAACCAGCAACAGGATCGTATGCTATAGAAACCGCCGTTGATCGCCGTCGTTGCTGTTGTCGCCGTTTGCTGTCGATGTCGCCGTCGCCGTCGCCGTTGTCGTCGCTGTCGTCGTTGCTGTTTGCTGTTGACACTGCTAATGTTCCGCTCTTTTCGCCGCACCCGTTGCCGACATTATTTTAATGTTTTGCCATTTTCGCCGCGCTCGCTGTCGATAAATTTCTTTTTTGTTGTGCTGTTCGTACTGTTGTTGTTGTTGTTTTTGCCGTTGTTGTTGTTGTTGTTGTTGTTGCGGACTTGTACAAGTGTTCGACTGCGGCGATTAGAGAGCGCTACCTGCTTTTGCGCTTCATTCTTATCAGTCAGCTTTTGGTGTTGTCTCACTCGCACACACTGATTAGAAATCGAAGATTGAGTTTATGGTACGCGCAATGCGCATGCTTACCCAACAGACCAAATCTATGGATCTTAAACAAAAACAAAAACAACAAAAAGAGCAACAACAACGATAAATATTCTCTTATCAGTCATTATTTGTTGCTGGAAATATTTTGTAAATGAGCCTATGATATTGATATGTGTGGGCTGATCAGTGGCAACCGATAAGGGTTGTTCGGATTTAGGAAATCAATGGGCAACATTCGATTGTTTTGAATGGATGGTTATGGAAAAATTTCCCTTTAATAAATGGAACAAAAGAATTTCTAATAAAATGCATTTGGATGATAAAACCATATATTTTTATAGAGGACTAAAATCAAAACCTAAAAACCGAAACCGTAAATCCGGTATATCAATCAATCGAAGATCGAAACCGGAATGTTAGTTTTATTCCGTATCATTACTTGATTTTTAAACCATTTATTAATATTTTAATCACATAGGAAACTTCTTCGTTTGCCTTGAACTTCATAGTTATTACATAGACTTCTAAATACTAAATACTTCAGAAAATTCTATTATTTATTATGGTTTGACACTATCAGTTCAGTGGGTATGTACATGGGAGTTGACAGTAGGCAATAACTGTACTTTGACCCAACTACGATTCTTTATAGTATGTACTTATGTATTTCTAATATATATAATCGGTGTAAAGTTTACGCGTTTTGCTGAAATCGAAGAACATGGCTATACAATGAAATAAATAATTCTAATAATAATCTCCATTGAACTGACTACAATCAGCTTAGATTAGCCTGGAATAGGCATATCAATTCATATACTATCACTTTAAAAATTCTATATAAATTTATACTTGAATATATATATATGTATACACGTTGTAGTAAGTTTTTTTTTTGCGATCTTGACATTGATTCTATGGAGACAGAGTGAATTTTCATCAGCAACTCATCAAGCTCTAGTTATAATTATTATCATATCTTTAATTATAGAAAAAACTTATTATGCCTAACGATAAGGAGGATATTTTCGCGGGTTTAATTCACTGTAAAATGAATCACGCGATTAAAAAGGTTACAAATTAAAAATAAATGCGAACAGATAAAAATACCTTTGCTTAATAATATAAATATAGATATTGTGATTAACTGTTTAGTCAATTTATTTTGATTGCTGTTTCAATGAATTTTTTATTAATTCCTCAATTTAATAATAACCCTTTGAATCAGACCTATAAGATAAAGTTGACTATATGGCTAAAAGCCTAAGCAAATAAATTAAATTACTCGAAGCTGAAGAACTATCAGGTAAAATCCCTAAGGAAAGTTTTCAATGACGTTTCTTATAGAGCTCTGAAAATTTCTATAAATATATCTATATCTTTAGAACTAAAATCAACAAGTCAACCCTATCAACTGACCGATACATAAATACCGAAAATTATCTTAGTAAAAACAATAATTTTGGCTGTTGCCAATTGTTTTGTTTTTGCCGCTTATCAAATTATAGAGGTATATTAATTGATAAACATGTACCGTGGCAGTTGTTTAAACCTATACCCATAAAACTGCATCAGGGACCTCTATGTACCAAGACCATATCATGACATGCCACAACCATGCCATATCAAACACATTTTAAGAGTCGGCAGTTCTTTCAAAACATTTTACTGCCCAGTTTGGTCACACTTCCGTCGTTCTATGCCATTATCTTGGACAGCAACCTGGGGGCCGGGCCAAAGGTTTCAGGTTGTGGCACCGTGAAATCATGACGCGCTAACATCAATTTAGTATTGCAGCTGCCTAAATCGTAGTACCTACCATTGATAAGATATGGTCGTCAATAGTATGTATAAATCACAATTTTAGCATCTTTATGGCTATAAAACCTGAAGGTTTTTTCTGTGATTATCTCTATATAGCCCAACAAGCACTTCAATCGCAAATCTTTTTTTTTGTTCCTACAACACATTTGCACAGATATTTTATCAACAAGGTCTTTGGAGCCTGTCTAACAAAAGGGTATATAACGTTTTATTTCTCGAATATTTATACATAGTCCACTGTACCCACTTTTAGTATGTACATGAACCCCATGCTAATGTAAAAATCAGGCACAGTGTCCCAAATGTTAGACACCAATCCTACTCTACGTCATATTCATAGATTCTTTTTGTTGATTTTTGGACAATAATTTTGTTGTCGTTTTTTTTTTTTTTTATTGGTTTTTTTGTGTTACTTTTGTTGATAAGTGCACCGTTTGTGTTGCTAATCTGAAACTCTGACATAATGTGCAATAATTTGTTTGGGCCATAAATATAATATGTGTATTATATCAGAGCACAAGCATTTAAATTGTAGCGCTTATTATTAGGCTTATCAGTGGCATAGCACGCGTGTTCCATGTTAAATCCAGATTATATACGATTACTGTCTATGCCACCAGAGAGGCGAGAGTCGAGCGAGATTCATCGTGTGACACGAGAAACTCGTACTCATCTAGTCGTAGTAGTTGTACCCAAGGAAGTACCAAGACTTTTCGTAGCGATAAAGTTGAATTCAGGTATATATAGTCGAAATGTTAATCAGATCATCGTGACAGTTTCAAAATGCTCTAAACGGATTATTTTGTTCAGTTATCAGATCATAGTGACTGGAAAGAATGTTAATTAAAAAGATTTTCATTTTCAACAATTTGGATGTGTGTTAATTTTTGTGTATTTCATTAAATTAATTCTTTTAAAATATTAAATATGGTATATTATTTAATCATATAATCATAATATCGGTATCGATTATTGATGTTCATCCCTATAAATTCTATAAAATATTTAATAAAACTTATGTGTTTAAATATCATGTCATTAATATATAGATAACGATAATTGATGTACAGCAAAAAAAAAAAAATACAATACAATACAATAAAATAAAATATATATATATAATATTGAATAATACTTTATTATTATCATATCATCAAAATATCGATATAGATTATTTATGTACAGCAAATACAATTATATTAATATTTTTCATTTATATTAAGGAATATATATTTAAAAACAGGCGTCACTCTTTTTTACACGATTCGATTAGTTGTTCTTCATTTCCTTTATCTCCCTTTCGACAGTTTTATTCAAATTCATTCCACTATGTAATTTGTATGTAAAATGAGTTTACATTAACTTACAAATGTTAACAGTGCAGTGTTAAAGCTTTAAGCTGCAGTTTTTCACTTTAGTCGAGTGCAGAACCTTTAACAGTAGCCACTCGCAGCTTTGACGTTAGTGAGAGCACGAACCGCCGAGAAATTCGAATTCGCCGCAATACTCAGCATAGACACAAGCGAAGACAATCATAGTGACAAAAGTTTTGTATGTACATTGTGTGAGTGTGTGTGTTGTAAGTGTGCATAGACATGTTTATGCACGTCTCTGCGCTGGCATATCAAATTGCAATGGATTGATTAACATTTGAACATCAGACATTGGGCGGGAAAGGGAAGGAAATAGTAAAAGATGCATATAAAAGTCAGCGAGAGCCATCATTTAACTGTATTGTGTGTCCTTAGCACAGTTTATATGACAGCATCGAATGCTGTCAAAAGGATATTATGAATACTGAACACTGAATACTGTATACTGAATACTGAATGCCGAATACTGAATGTTGAATACTGAATGTCGAATACTGAATTACTGCTGTCATACTATAATGTTATAGTACGCATCGTATCTGATATCGAAGTCGTTGCTGATTTTGATGTTATGTTAATGAGATTGTCATCATGCGTATTACATGGCACAAAGTTGCTGTTATTTATGCCAAGCCCCCATTCCCCCCCCCTCCCCACCACACACACCCATTTTAAACGCATGCAAATGAGGTGATGACGCGAAGAGGTAAAAATAAAGCGAAAACCCTCTGAACGTGTCGCAGCATCTCCAACAAGTTGGCAGGGCTTAAATGTCTGGAGAGAAGTACAGAGAGGGGAAGCTGTGCTCAGGTGGAGTAGTTGTATCCAGGTGCCAAAGCTGCTGCGTTTAACAAGTGTTTGGATAATTAGCGTCACACAAACACACTCACACATTCATACACTCACACACACTCACACTCACACTCATACACACTCAGAGACAATGAGAACTAGAAAAGTAGAGCGAATTCACAAGTTACCACTGAACGTAAACGGAACTGCATATAATTGACTTGCCCACGCCCACTTTAGCCACATTCAGTTGGTTGGTAGCGTAAAAGTTCAACTGTTCTTAATTGACCATCAAAAGTGCATAAAAAAAACTAAGTAAATATAGCAGATCAACACTTGATGTTAAGTGTGACCAGCTCTGCGTATTAAAGCTTCCCGAGGAACAACAACAGAGCTTTTGTTGTAGCTCTGCTGAACTGCAACATATGGCAATGGAAAGCTTTTTCATACAAAATTCTATTAATTTGTTCATAATATAAACTTTATATTATACATATTTAATTTTTCATACGTCACACCTAATTTCTTTTTATTGATTAGCGATATTACCAATTAACAATGATTTATTATCGAAATCGAATATCGATAACACTTTACAGAGCCAAATATAAGACTTATTCTGAAATTTCTCACCTCTTCACATGCATTTATTTTAAGTTATAGTAAACTTACTTTTTAACTATTCTTTAATACACATTGACTAACATATAAATTTTCGTAGTAGTTCCAATATTTGTATAAAACACTTAAACTAGGATAATATCAAATGTTGTAAAAGTTTTTGATCAATTGATAGGTTCTATAGTGCGATGGTGTGCACTTTGGACTCTGTATCCATGGATCCAAGTTCAAGACTCGGTAGAACCTTGAAGCCGTTTTCACGGCTTTCTTTTTTTTCAATCATTTAATTTGTATTTTTTAATGTTTCCTTAAAGCACTTTATAAAAGTTTGCAATTAGTTCGTACATTAATTAAAAGCCATTCGAAATTTATTTCACCAAAAACGCAAAATCGCCTTTCTGTTATGCTATTTCGATTTAACAGCATGCACACATACACACTCACACGCATACACATACACAAGTATAGATGTTGTACACTTGCCTGCATAAGTCTACGTACACCACAAAAACATATGAAACGTTAAGTTTAAATTTAAGTGTTTCGCTTTCAATTAAATTTATTTAACGTAATTTATTATTAAACATTAGTTCGACTATATTTCTAGACTTAAATATGTTTTTCATATTTCTATTTAATTTTCCTATATTTAAATTTTAAAATTGAAAAAAATTTCATAGAGATTATGTACCCACAAAAGTCTGGATAAAGCAGAGAAAATATGCGTGAAATGATAGATTTTGGAATTACCCTGAGTCAAATGTGTATTCGATTGTAGTAGATTAATCAGGAAATGTTTTTAAAAGCTTTTACAAAAGAATATCGTCAATATACATCCCAAACATCCTAAGACATTCTTGTAGTGCAATGGAATATTATTATTATTATTATGAAACATTTTTTAAAATCCGAATCGTTTAGACAAATTGGTAAATTTATTAACTTAGTTTAGATTTAAAAGAATGTAGTAAAACAATTGAATTAATATCGATAAATTTAAGTTCAAACTTCACTATTCGTATATATTTATTTTAAAGTGTACGCATACTTATGCGGGCAAGTGTATATATACACATACAAATGCATTTGCATGTGGTTCTGTTGGACTTTAACTACAGCGAATAGTTTAGCTGGGTCTAATAAAATCGCATTGGCCATAAAACTGGCGAAAGACATCTACAGAGATATTAAAGGAGAGAAAGGGAGAGCGAGAGATAGAAAGAGAGAAGAAGAGACTAACTCGGACCGGGAGAAATCTGCTGTGTAATTTCAGTAGCCAATTTAGTTGTGGAATTTGCCTTGATTAATTTGACAGCAAAGCGCTTAAAGCCATAAAATGTACACATCTCTTGTAAGTTTTCGATAATTTAAGAATATATTCAACAGGTTTTAGCCTTAGTTCAAGCTATTAAAGTGGTATACACTCAGTGTATTTGCGTATCTAACAGTTTGGCCTCATTAATTCCGTGTTGAACTTTGCCCTTGAGGCAGCAACAGGCGTCGTCCTGTTGTAGCTAATAATAGATAGATATTTGTGACTAGTAATCAATAATCGATAATTGACAAATTAAGTTAAGCTACTATCGCATATCGGATATCGCATTTGACTTTAATTGAATGCCCAAAAGTGTCGCAATGTCAGCAATAATTAATTAATTGCATTTATTATCTCAAAAATGTAATTGAAACTGTCGTCGCCCCAAAAAACTGCAGCTGGTCATTCTGACCGGTCTCTGGTCTCGGGTCTCTCGGAGACCCAATATCTCCTTGCCTGTCTGAGTGTTGTTTTTTACTACTCAGTTCACTTGTCAAATTTCAATAAATTAGCACACGCATTTCTGTCCAGACAGTAGCTGACAGCCAGATAAGCCAGACGACCAACAAAGACACACAAGAAAAATATGCAAAAGTAGGGACCGTGCCTGACAGCAAGGACACTGTGCTTAGTTTTTCTGTGCAGTATGGTATTTTCGATAAAGTGTATTATTTTCAAAGCTGTATAGTAATCGATTGCGACAACTGATATCGATAATTGGAGGGCGAATTCTAAGCTATTGGGAAAGAGGACGAGAATGTAAGTGTTGGAGCGGGATCAAATGAATATCTAAAAGTATGGATGGAACTTGAAACTCAGTGTTAAGTATTACTACAGTATAATTTACTGTACTGTACTTAGTTTTTAGGGTAGTAAAGTATTTTCGGTGCTGTGTAGTATATGATGTAATCGGTTTTATACCCTGTGTTTAATTTCAATAGGCTCACCGACTGCGTTCGAGGTGGGGGCATCTATCAAAAATTTATAATAAAATTAAGTAGCCTGGAGAGTAAAAAACTGTTCCTGACAAATATGAATACTGTAGGTATTATTGTTTCTGAAGTCTAGGTTTTCGAACAAACATATAGACGGACATGGCTTAATCGACATGTCATGTCTTATTATCCTGATCAAGAATATGTACACATTTAACCTTTGCACAAATTCAATATACCCTTTGGAGTTTTTTGAGCACGGAATCTAATAAGCCAAAAGTGATGTGAAGACAAGACAGAGACAACATTTTGCAACAAATTTGCGCTAACCCTTAAAACAAAGTTTGAGTTTACTTAAAACATTTCTTATATTTTTCCGTGGAGTACGTTTACTTTGTGTACAAGTTTGTATTTAAAGAAATTCTACAAAACTCTGTGAAAAATAAATTCAATAATATTTGAATATAAATAATAAGCTTTTAATCCTAAACATAAAGTCCCTAATGTTTAAGTCTAGAAATTGGATTAATGGTCTCTTTAATTGAAAAACTCTCTTTTACATTACGACAAACACAATACTTCTTTAAATATTGTAGGGTATTCGAGTTGCTTTGTATTTCTGTTATAATATTGTTTTGTTTTTTATTTTCATTTATTTTTTTTGGGTGCAGTGAGGGAAAATTCTGGAAATTGTAAACGTAAAATTAAATGAGATTCGTCTCGTAGCTTTTATTTAATGCGCCTCGTTGATTCGTCCTATAAAACGCCAAGCGCTTGCCACAGAGGTGACATCCGTGGTAAATTGTTATGGCACCCTGTTCCCTACCGAACACATACAGATATTATGCAATAAAAAAACTCGCGGTTGAGCTTCAGAATACGAGTGAGCATTAAAGCCAGAATAGCTCAAATATCATATGAGTGCTTAAATTTAATCACAAGGGTCCCTTCGATTATAGCGACGCATTGAATGTGTTATACACTCATTCAATAGGGAGAAATATCTTGTAATATCATAGATTTCTTTTAAATTAACTATGACAATAAAATCGCATTATAACTGAATTGATATGATTTTAATTTGACAAGGGTGTTGTATAGGGTTCTGTAATACGGCTGCAAACATAATTATGTATGTGTTCCAAGATTGTGCCTTTGCAAAAAAAAAAAACCTATAATTTTTTATTATAACTATATGGTTTAGTTAAAGTAACTTTATATAGGCAGTTCCCTATAAACATCTTGTTAGGAGATCTTTTTTACAACTTATAAATGTTGTATAATCTAAGGGTTAGGGGGAAACAACAGAACTTATTATGGGTTATATGGCTGATCGTTGTTCTGTATGTGATCTATAATATTATATCGCAAAATAATCTTACTAATTAATACAATACAATTTTATATCAGAATAATTATGATTAATACTTAGTTTAAAACTTGAATTAGGGAAATTACAAATTAGAATTGAAAGATTTCGTTTACCTATTATATTTAAGAAAAATAAAATTTTTAAAATTAATTGTAATTAAATAAAAATTGACCTTATGTCGTTCTACAAACTATAAAGTATAGCACCTATTATATAAAGAATTAAGCATGTGCTGCACTAAAACATACCCTGCATTTATATATATTTACATATAAGCATCATGCATTGTATCTTGATATTTCGCTTTTGCATAATGAAAACATTTTCTGGGAAACAGACGAAAAGCATTTTCCACTTCACTTTGTACTTTTTTAGTTTGATTTTTTTTAAATTGATAAATCGTTGCGATTTTCTTTATGAAGCGAAACCAAACAAACATGAAATCGTTGACTGAAAAGTTTCCCCAACAAAAGTCAATATCAACAGCAATAATCAAAAAAAAAAAAAACAATGCATATTTTTGTCTGTTTTATTTTTATTTTATTTTATTTTATATTTTTTTGGTGGTTCGTTTTCTCTGTTCCCATAAAAACTGAATGCCAAAAATGTGCGCTCTACTTTTGTTTTTTGAATGGGGATGGGTATTTTGTTTGTCACTTTGAGTGCATGTAAGTGAATGCATATGAATAAATATTTTGTGCGATTTTTTATGCAAATTATTGGACAGCTCATATTGATTGTTCTCTATGTGATTGCTGCAATATGCAGTTCAAATTTCAGCTTCAACAACATGTCTTACAAGGTCTTCTATATTTTATTAGACCCTGTTTTCAGGTCAAACTATTTCGAGTGTTCTTCGGTCAGTCTCTTAAGCATTAATTATCAACGCATCAAAATAAAATGCTGGAACGAAAAGTTATTTTCAAAATATAAAATCCGATCGAGTTGTATTGGATAACACTCTTGACTTATCGATAGTATTATACTGTACAGAAAATACTCAACTCTTGCATATTTTGTACTTTAAAAAGTGTTTAAATTTTATTTCGAGAATTCAACCTTTAAGATTACAGAAAAACATTTCAGGACGCTTTTACTTTGCCCATTCTTGATGGTTTAAGGGCGTAAGCTGTATCGTAAGAATATTTAGCTTTTCGATATCTTTAAATCAAGTACTAAAGATGTCATGTACTAAAGATGTCAGAGAGCTCCTAACATAGTTGGTAATAAAATTAATTAACTCAAGATGCCAGATAATCAGTCTGACACATTTAATGTCGTTATAAGGAAAAATAGAATTGTAAGTGTTTTTTTTTTTGGGCAAATTTAAAGCTAGAAATTTTCTTTTTCTTTTACTTTTGAGCCTGGGAAATTTATCAAAGAAATTGACTTTCTTTTTGTAAACACTCGAACGGCCGCTAAGTGTGGCACAAATAATAAATATAGCGTATCATTTGGAGGGCAGTGTCATAACTTTTGATGCCTCTGGCTAGGGACAAGGTCAATGGCCAACGGTTAAATAAAAAACAACAACAAAAAATACAAAAAAAAAAAAATGATGAAAAACAACGCCAAGAGAAAATTGTTGGGAATACTGTTAAGCCTCACTAAATCCGCGCCAAGCTCTTCCTAACCACAGCAACAATAATCAATATTCGTGAAAGTGAAGAGAGTGGGAGAGAAAGTTAAAGACAGAGAGACAGAGAGACAGAGAGAGAGAGTGAGAGAGAGGGGGGGAGAGAAAGCTACTACTAAATAGGAACACTTGCGTGTTTGACATGTCATTCGATGCCTTGTCGCAGGACACGTTTCCTCTGCCTGCCTGGACAACGTCAACAGGAAGCACATTAAGCACATTTGAGTCCCAGTCGGGCCTCTGCTGAATAGTCAAGTTTTCGCTCTCATTCTCCCTTACTTTCTCTCTAACTTTCTCTCACTCTGTGAGGCGTTTCAGGCACATTTTAACCTCAAATGGACTATGAATTAACAGAATTTTCATGCCTGAATCGATTCAAGTTGAATAGCTTGAACACTGAGTCAAAAAAGTTCAACAACTTACAAAAACTGTTGCTATAAAGTATAATTGAATTTGTAGTAAGTAAATTAGTACTAAGTAAATTAGATGAAATACAATGTTTAAAAAATATTTTTTATATATACTCACAATGAAATATGATAAAATACTTAATCAAACTAAATAGATAATTAAATGTTATTTATTAATATATTTTACTTATTTAACTATTATTTCATATGAACTTTCAATGCATGCCATTCACGTTAAATATCGATTGTTTCATTATTGCCTTAATCGATAATCTCGATCGATATTTTGGCGTTGCATTTGTATCATCTCTATTTGGCGCGCAAGTGAAAATGTAAATGAAATTCAAAAATAATTGAATTGCAAATAAAACTTAAAAACTAATATATTATTTTATTAAAATTTCAATTAAAGTTTGCATAAATTTTGCTCTAAAAACTTAAATTAAAATCGAAATTAAGTTTTAGCTGCTTTTCTTTTGGATTTTCTTTTTCTATTATAAAGAACAAATAAAATAAGGCATAGAATAAAGAAATTTGCTTCGTCATAGATATATCCTATAGATATGGAACTATTTTTTAGTTTCAACCACAATGTCCACCTATGCCCATAATCCATATAGCATATTAAGTAATAAATCCTTCTTGTTCTGCAGTCGCAGGCAATTTATATGTTAAAATGTTTAGGACATTTCCAAACATTTATCTCGATGCCTTTCACAGCAATTTCTATATATATACATATTCATTTTGAATTATGTCCCCAGTTGAAGTTGTAGTAAATTAAAAAAAAATATATATACTATAGGAAAAACGAATCCGAAACCCAAAACGCAATCGGCATGGATGAGCTGGAATCTTGGGACTGGGGGCTTGTAGCTTAGGTCAAATGGCTTGACATGCGTGTGTCCTGATAAAAATTATATTTATACACAAACACACACACACACACATATATATATATATATAGTATATAGATTATATATAGTATATGGTATATATATAGTTTTTTGCTGTTCGAAAAGGGTTTGTCATGCTGTGGGCAGTGAAACTATAGAGCAAACTTTTGGGTCAATGAACCCAATTAATGAGGCTCGGTTCTTGTGGCTGGGACAGATAGAGAGACGGACAGACAAACAGACATACAGACAGACATACGGATAGACCGAATGACTAAATGATTTATGAACTTTGCGTGTTTTAGTTATATATCTTCTTCATTTTTTAACAAACTATTGAGTTGGCCATGAATTGAGTTGCTTCATTTAAAGTTTTCATGCATAATAGCAAAGGAAAAATGTTTATGTTTACGTTTATGTGTACGTGTGTACGTGTGTGTGTGTGTGTGTGTGTTTAACGAATTGATACTGATTTTACAGTTGATATTTGCATATTTATCCAATAGCGTTAACTTACGCCCAGGCTAAAGCAGCTGCTGACAGCTAGCGAAGCTCTTGTCGGATTTACCAAGGGGCAAAAGAGCGAAGGGGCAAAGGGCAAAGGGCAAATGGCTAAAGTAATGGCAGTTTGATGACTTACACAGGGTGTGGCTGTAGCTGCTATCTATATGGAGTCAAAGGTGCATTTGCTGTGCTAGGATTATGTCGCGGCAGCATTGTGTCGCTGCTAACTGAATCAGAAGCATTTAATAGGCGCCAATACACTGACAGAAATTGCCCGGGCATTAAATGCTTTAAGCTTCATAGTGCTGTTGCTGTTGTTCCACTTGCAAACACTAAAATATTAGCAATGCTTCTTCCCATGTTGCGGCAGCAAAACCATCGCATGCAGGCTTCCTCTTTAGAGCATCGACTGTACGCCAAGGCAGTCGTCGCTTAACTGATTCCATAATCAAAGTCTGCATGATTCGATAGGCACACTTACGTTTGTTGGATAGGCGCGCTTGCGCTCTTAAATGGACATCAATGCAATTGACCTTGAATTTGCATGCAAACGAATGCTGCGATGCTCTCTTACTTTTTGCTCTCTTTAAAGGCCTATGATTTAAGAGCATCGCTGTGTGCTACGCTTTGAGGGCAATGTGCAAGTGTACAATATCGTTCGCTCGTTCTCTTGTGCATGTAGCCAATATGCCGGCACACTATCTCTCTCTCTCGCACTCTCTGTGCGCTGACAGTTCAATATGGTCACTCTCTCTTAACAAATGAATTGCATTGCAGTCGAGCGTGCTTTGCTTACTATGAACGAGTTGTCAGCGCATTGAAAGTGCGTCTAGCAAAGATTGATGAGTAATAAATTATTATATATTATTGTTATTGTATTATACAAACACACACACACATTTAAATATTGTATCATATTTAATATGATAAAATGCAGTTTTTTTCGCAGTGCATTGCCAGCAAAAAGTTCAAATCAAATATTTGTGCAACCGACTGAGTGGGCGGTGTTCGGTGGCAACTCTACCAGTGGCAATCGTTGGTCCTCTGGGTTTTGCAGCGACAATATCCTTAGATTGGTTTGTGCTATGTGAATCGCGCCAGGCACGTGGATACAAGAAATTGGCACACAACAGACATGACAAGCGTAGGAACAGTGGGGAGATGGAGATGGGAGATGGGAGATGGGAGCTGGGATATGGAAGATGGGCGCGAGTGGGAGTGTGTGGGAGTGGCCAACTAAACCGTCTTCTAAATGGCAGGCCATGCACATGCACTGGAATTGGCAAACAGGATCAACAGGAATTTGCATTTTATGGCGTCTGTGAATGCAGTAACTACCATGCCCAAGCATTGGCAACCCTACACCGCCATCCATATGCAACCCTGGGCTGTGCGTAATAATTGCTTGAATTAAGTTGAACAAACAGAAAGGAAAACAACAATAGCAATAACAACGACGAGGAAAAGTCGTGGAAATGTAATTAAAGTCAAAGCTGAAGCGCAGTGAAAATGAAAATGAAAAGGATACTAAAACTGAAACAAATACATATACAGAAACTGAGTAAAAGCCCGCAAATGATGTACGTCATTTGACTTGCACGACTGTTGATGATAATGATAATGATGATGATGATGTCCTTGCTGCAGCGAGAGTATGCATCCTTATTGTATTGTATTGTATTCGTCACACACGCTGCCGGGCAATTAAAATGTCAAAAATTATTGTAAGCACAGAGGACAATAACAACGAGTGCGAGGATGGCAACGAGAATGAAAACGAGGACGAGCAGCGGCTATCGTATCGCCTTAGGCAGATGTCAGAGTGCGCGCGAGAAGCGAAGCGATAATATTGGGCGAGAACGAGCGATGACCCACTGCAGCC
>JBANCZ010002938.1:963-14048 GCA_037040025.1 Sphaerogastrella javana
AATATACACTCTAAAATACTTTATATGTACCCTTTATACTCTAGAGAAGTTCGATTAACATTATGATCGAATAAATTCTCTATAATATAACCTATAATATACTCTCTATACCCTTTATACTCTATAATATAAAAACAAACTTAACCTATATATATATATAACTATAGCAATTTCAATTTCTATCGACATCTCGTAAAGAAAGAAAGAGCAGCTCAAAGGCTACAACGATTTGCACTCGAGGTGCATCAAATTGTCTCTTTGCAAGGGGGATAAGGGGGAGATGGCAATTAAAAACACACCACGTTGCTAGCTGAAATTGGAGACGTGTTTTTTATGCGCTGTGGACAGTCATGTGGCATTTAGACGATAGAGCCAACATGGCAACCAGGTGGCAGCTAGATAAATTTACAAAGAGCAACAGCAGCAGAAGGAGGAAAAGGAGGAGGAGCAGCCGCGGTGGGAGCAACTGAATGAAAGCCACCGAGCAGCAGGACTGCCAGACTGTGAGACGGCCAAGAGCAGAAGGCAGAAGCTAGACAGAAATAGAGAGAGGTAGACGGAGACGTTAGACTGAGACGGCAGGTAAATATAGTAGACAGGGACGTTAAACGAGAGACGCTAGGCTGTGAAGTTGGAGAGAGTGAGAGAGAGAGAATTTTAGGCAGATATGAAAGACAGGGACGTTATACAGAGAAGTCGGAAGGAGATGAAAGACAGAGACGTTATGCAGTAGGCAGAGCAGTTGGAAGACAGAGGCGTTATACAGTAGGCAGCAGGCATAGATAGAAGACAGGGACGTTACCCGAAGAGGATAGATAGACAGAGACGCTTGACAGAGAGGGTAAACTGTGGACTGTGGATTGTGAATTGTGGACTGTGGCCATAAATTCGCGATAATCTAAAATGCCAAAAGTCGAGTAGTTGACCAATGGCTGCACAGTTTGAAAGTCATTGAATAGCCAATGGCAATTGCTTTAATAACGAGCCATAAATTAACTATTCCGTTTATTTTCTTTCTTTCCTCTTTCTTCTTTCCTCTTATGCAGTGAATTGTCATCTCTGTGCACAATTACAATTTGAATATTGGCCGGGCATGCATTAATGTCAAGTACTTTGCGTATTCGAATGCTTTTTACATTTCACTACACTGCAAAAAAAAAAACCATTCACATAATACATTTTTAAATCAAATACTTTTTTCATTAATATTTAAAAAATATAGCACAAAAAATACAAATTTAAAATACCAAAAAAATTTACAAAACAAATATTATATATATATTTGAAGTTTGAACAAATTAATTTGTACTTTATAATTAAAATTTGAGTTGAAGTAAAATTTTATTAAATTTTTTTGGGATATATATTTTATTATAATTATTTAAATTATTAAAATATATTTAAATTTAAATCTTTTTTATAGATATTTTTTTTTTATTAAAATTCTTGAACACATAAAAAAAGAAATTTTATTTTAATTTAATTTTTTTTTATATATTCTATTAAATTTTTTGTACTTTACACTATGTGAATCTTTTCTATTTTAAAGAATTTTTCATTAATATTTTTTTTAACACTTTTTTCTGTTCCTTTGCAGTGCTTTTAACTGATTTTTTGTCTTTGCAATTGACTGTGCATTGCATTTACCGTTACGACGCTTTATGTCACATTTTGTGTTGTGTATTGCCAATTGGCAACTTGGCAACTTGGCAACTTGGCAACTTGGAGAATTGGCAACTCTTGGTTTGGAAAATTATTTTAAAATTTATTGCCACGTGAGAGGCTTGAGGATCCTCTTGCTCCATTTCCAGTCATCATTTCAGTTAGCACGATGCGTTGACAGGCCACAGACAGCAGCAGCAGCAACAGCAGCAACAACAACAGCAGCAACAACAACAACAGCAGCAACAACAACAACAACAAAGAGCCAACACTTGTCAGCTTGGTCTGTGATGTTGTTGCTGCATTTTGTCCATTTAGACGCTTCTTGATTACCTTGCTGCGACATTGCAACCGATTGCAAGAGTCCAAACAAACGGACAGACATACGGCATATAATGTTGCACTCTATACCCTGTAAACATTCGAAGCTTGAAAAAGTATAGTCCAGACTGCATATAATCAAATTGCAGCATATTATGTAACTATACTCTAACTTAATTTAATTTAATCGACAAAATTCACCATTAATGATCTTCTTTTCTTTGCAGTCATGCACTCACGACTGTCGTCTTACCGCACTTTTACATTCGTAATTCTCGCTGTCGTCGCTTTGGCAATTGTGGAAATGGATACGACGCTCTTTATGCATCTAAACATATTTTCCTACAATTTTTGGCGTGCATTTTTCTATTTTTTTTTTTCTAGTTTTTGTACAGTTTTGTAATTGTTTTGGCCTCGTTAACAGCTGAAGCATCTCAAAATTGTTTGCACATGTGCCATGATATGATGCAGCAACAAAACACAACTTAGACATTGAAATTTATGGAGCAGACAATATGAACAACGAATGGCATTAATAGGCAATTACGAGTAGACTTATAAATATGGAGGAAATTAGTGTTAGATTTAACTATAAATTTGTATAATGATTATGATGCAAATTCAATTTTATGTTGATTTATTTAAGCATTACAAATTGTTATTTAATGTTAATTTTTATAAGATTTC
Organism: Sphaerogastrella javana; assembly: GCA_037040025.1. Classification (NCBI taxonomy): domain Eukaryota; kingdom Metazoa; phylum Arthropoda; class Insecta; order Diptera; family Drosophilidae; genus Sphaerogastrella; species Sphaerogastrella javana. The sequence goes on from JBANCZ010002938.1 coordinate 3,634, forward strand.
AAATCTCAATTAATGTGCAATTTAGCAGAGCTCTTAAAGAAGCATTAAATCTATTTGAACTAAAGAGAATTTAGAGAGATATGTTACGCCAAGATTAAATAGCTTTAGCTGTAGCAATATAGAATATATAAATGATTTTCGAAAGATTTTAAAGTTATTTAGAGCTTTAAGAAACAGATTTCTATTTGTACGATATATTTAAAATAATTTAAATCTTTAATGTAGAGAGAATTAATAGAGCTTCCTTAAGTTCAGTTCAAACTAATTTAGCTGTAGCATAGCTAGAAAATACAGAAAACTTTCTTCAGGCTTTAAAATAGTTTAAAGCTCTAAGTAGAACATTTAAGTTAAGCATATCTACAATCTGGAGAGAACAGACAAAACCTCATTCAGTACAATTTAAGCAGCTTTATCTTAAGCACAACTGAAAAATATGCAGAGCTTTCGTAAAACTTTAAAGTAGCTTTAAGCATAAGTTTCTTTACGTCCTTTTCGGCAATTTTAAGCTTTGAGTAACCTAACATTTCTCAAAAACAATTGTAATTCCATTAACATAAAATGCATTTGTCCACTTTACTAATTCCAATTAAGAAATAGATTTTAAGACTTTACTTAGTAGCTTAATTAAGTCGCCAGAATTTATGATGTGTTGTAAGAATTTGCCATTTAATTGAGCCAAAAAGTAAACATGGGAAAATCAATTTAGCTTTAAAATAAATTCTACCCCAAAGAAACACAAAAATCGACTCTCAGGTATTTGCAAATGTAAGAAAAAACTAGGCCACTTAAGAAGCTCATTTGCATTAGCAATTTTTGGCGGTTTCTCTAGACATTAGAGTGCATGAAAACAAGCTAAAAAATAACAACAACAACAACTAACAGTAGCACGTGTATTTTTTTCTTGTCTGTGTGTTTACGTTAAATTTACAACCCACGCATTAAAAATTAAGCAAAAAATCTATAGTCGCATTTTATTTTTTGTTTTTTTTTTTTTATTTTGTTTTGTGGTATCTAAGAAATTAAGCAGCAAACGGCAAATACATTTAGCCGCTGGTCATATTTTGTAATCAGTTCCATTTGCCGCTCACCCAAGACATGCCACATGCAGCAAAGCACCGCAGTACCACAGCACCACAGAGACAGAGAGCACCACCAGCAACAGGCTGCACCACACCACAGCCACAGACAGCATGGAGCCAATGCGGTGTCCAGTTTTGGTTTCTTTTTTTTCTTTTGATTTTTGGATTTTCTTTTCGTGGTTTTTTTATTGTAGCCCCACCAGGTGAACCACTGTAACCACTTTGGCAAGCCAAGTCAAGCGAATTTTTTTTGTATTTTTTTTTTTTTAGTTGTGGTTGACATTTTTATGGACATTGGTATGTCTTTGCTTGGCCAAGAGGGAGAGACGCCAGACAAAACAAGAATGAGGCATACAAACAACTACTGCAGGCAACTATATATATATATCTGATATATATGTATATACCTATGTCTGTATATATGCGAAAAATTGTCTCCATTTGATTTGACTTTAACTTTTTGGCTTGACTCCGCGGAAAACTGATTAGTGCAACAATTTCAAATATTTGTGTTAAATGCCTTGAAATTAATTGCAGTCTATCTCTCTCTCTCTCTCTCATTCTCTTTATCTCTCTCTTTCTCGGTCTATCTCACTCTCTTAAAGCGGAAACAAATGAACTTATAAAATGTATTGTCGCCCACAAATTAAGCTTGAATTTCTGCTTCTTGATAAGGTCACAAAATATGTGATCAATGAGAAAGAGATTGGATACATAAATATATATATATATATATATGTTTAAATTGAATTTAGATATTTATATTTATATATTTAAATTTATTTTTTTTAATATTGATTAATTTATTTTTAAAAATATTATTATTATATATTTTTTATGACTCTAAAGAGCTTTGGCAAACAAAATGACAAAGTCCATTAAAGCTTTTACAAAATTGTTCAAAATAAATTGAATTCTTAAATGTTAGTGTCAATTATAAAACTATATTATGATATTAAAAACAAATATTTTAGTACATTTATATTTATTATTAACTAAAGAAAACTTAAAAGTTCATTAAAGCTTTTATTGATTTAAAGCTGTTATTGGTCTAGAATTAACTTCTAAGCTTCTAATGGAGAAATTTGTAAGCAAATAAACTTTGGATCTTTAGCAAAGAATTTCAAACAGTTTCTAGAGCTATAAAAGTTCTTAAGACTTCAAAGTTTATTAAAGCTTAAGTTTTCTATGAGGTTTTATAGCACGAAGAGTGCAATTCAATAATAATTGTATATATAAAGGTTAGGCTTTTGCTATAACAAAACTAAACTTCTTTCTCTTTTCAAAGCAAATCAATTTCCTGTTTTATTTTGGCTTCATTATATTTGATGGCTAATCCTATATCTTATAGCAGCTGACTGGGCAGCCAGTCATTAAATTGGAAGCCTTGGAGTGCGTGGGTGTTCCTAGGCGTTGGTGTTGCTAGACTTTGCAGTTGCTATAGCTCTGACTCTGCCTCTGCAAGTTGCTGCTGCTGTGACAGCTACCGTGTTGCGGCAGTCGCCGTTAGCAACATTTGGTGTTAGCAGAGACGCGAACCATGACCAAGGTTGGCGGCCTTTCATTGTCATTGACTGGGAAGAGATAGTGAGATGTATCGATAGAAAGAGCGGAATATGGAGAGAGAGAGAGAGAGAGAGAGAGAGAAAGAGAGAGAGCAGAGCGGGGGCTTGAAACAGGATTTGGTCAATTTTGATAGCATCAGTGCATGGCAATTGCTTATTTTTTTTTCGTTTTTTATTTTTATTATTTATTTTAGATTAAATTGTCAGATTTATTGCCCACAAACCAGTTATGGCAGCCAGTGCCTGTCAAACTGTGCATTTAAACTAACACTTTAGAGGATGTTTAATTACATATAATGGTCAGATTTATCTAAACATCTTGCTATTTTGACCCCAAGAGTCAACAGCAACAACAACAACAGCAACATCTTGCAGCAACATGTTGCAAGTGTCTTCAATCAAGCTCAAATTTCGGTGCTTGACCCTAATTTGTTTACGCTCACGCATAGGGTATGCAAGAATTTATATGAATTGTGAAACAATATGAATACTATATGTAATCAAATATATTTTTTAAAGGGTATTTAAATATCGTTGTAATCGCAACTGTGCGCACTTCTTGCTGCTGTTATTTATTTGATCGCACTTAGCCAAGCCAAGCTTCAAACCCAGAGACAAAACTGTGCAAAAATTTGAACTTTACTTCGTAATGCAGTGCCATAAGTTTAATTTCAAAAATTCCAAATTTTTAGCCATAAATCAGTTCGCCATTATTGTTGCACTTTGCCATAGTGCCATAATGGAAATATATATATATATATTTTAATAGCTAATCGCCATGAAAAGTCATTACGAAATGCATTTATGACTTTTCGATTTATATTCAGTTTTATTGAATCGAATTGGGTTATAAAAATCAAGCGAAATAAATGCATTGAATATATATATATTTAAATCGAATGATACCACGTCAAATTCTACAGTGGGGGGCTGCAAAAGTGAGTATGATTGAATGAATTGTGTAATGAATAACATTGAATTACCATACATATTAAAATTCAACAAATAAATGATATCGATAGTTTGGTATATATATATACAGAATATGAATATGATAGTAATTTGAACTATCGATTCAATTGTGGTACGAACGTAAAGGAATTATTCTTTGAATTTAACAAATGAATGTTTTATATATTACATTACATACAAATAATTTGCATTTCATTTATTCGATATATTGAGCGTGCGATTTATCGATATTTAACAGGGTATAAAATCGAATAAAAATAACGTTCCGGTTTCGGTTTCACCAGAAGTTGCGGTTTTGCTTTCGGTTTTGTTTCTGAATTTTTGATTCGGTTACGATCTTTGATAGTTTGAAATATCGGTTTCGGTTTCTAAAAATTTATCAGTTTAAACGATTACGGTTTCGGTTTAGGTTTTGGTTTCGTTCCTTGATTGTTTGTTTATTTCATTTTAGGGAATTAATGAGAAAATTATAAACTATTATTACATACTTTAGCTTTGCCTTCACAAAACCATAACTACTATAAAATACTTTAATGAGTTACTAAAATAAACCTATATAGGAATATATCTATATAACATTGGTATAAATTCTACTAGATTCACATAAAATACTTTAAAATATAAAAATTAATTTGAAGACTATTCCCAAACTGGTTAAAAACGAATCATTACAGCATAAGCACCATAAAGATCACCTTTAACAGCTTTACAAACAGATCTATAACCTTTATTTTCTGCATATATGTTAGATGCTATACATAGAGCCCTGCCTCAAGACTTGTCTATTGTGTCTATTATGTGGAGGCCTATTGAAAGTTGATATTTGTTGTACTAAATGAGAACTGTACGCAGTTCTCCTTGAAGTGCGTTGGGTTTGTTTTGATTCTATTTTTGTTTCTTTCTATCGGACAGACAATGGGGGCTGGAAAAAGTCATATGGTGATCAAATAACAATTTATGTTTGGTTGTGTAACAAAAACCCAACGAAGGAAATCCAAAGACATAAAAGAAAGACAAAAACCAAAAGCATTAGACAAAGACAAAAACTCCGATTTGTTGCTATTGTTGGGGTTTTTTTCCGTTTTTTTTTTTTGTTGTACTTGAACAAGAACTCGCATTGCATAACCCCAAGTTAGGTGTATTTTTCTCTAAAAAAAAATTCACTTTTGTGCAATGTTTTTAGCTGGATTCTCGAGAAACATTAGCTTCTTTGGGTTGTCGACACTTTCAGGTAGTGTCTGCATGATTATCATCATCATTATGATCATCATAATTGTCATGTTGAGGCTTTGTTGTTGCCTTGGCTTGCTTTTTTCTCTCCTCTCCGACAGCTAATTAGCCATAAATTTACGACTTGGCTCGAGAAATTGATTTTCTAAAGTGTTCCCAATATTAAGTCAGAGTTCTGTTCTTGTTCGAAGTTCTGACTAAATTTAGAGTGTTCCTACTTTTTTCACTTTCAGCTCAAAATTCAATTAGGCGCACAGTTCATAGATCGACCGACTTTTGTTTTTGTGATTCATTGCTGTTACTTATTGATGAGGCTGGCACCACTGCACTACAAGAGCACCACCCCTCAGATACACTCAACATACATCTGGTTTTTATAGGTGCAACCGGCACACACAGCCATCTATCAAAAAGCCAGCACCCAACACAAATTAGGGGCATGCAACATGGAATATTTCAAGAATTCCTTTTGTTCTCAACCACACCAAGGCAAGAATTTTGTTTTTGTTGCAAGTTCTCTGTTCTGTGTTCTCTTTTCTCTGTTGTACGTTATCTGTTCTCAGTTCTCTGTTCTCTGTTCTTTGTTCTCCGTTCTCTGTTTTCAGTTCTCAGTTCTCTGTTCACAGTTCTCTGCTGTCCTTTTTATGTTCTTTGTTCTCTGTATTCTTTTCTCTGCTCTCTATTCTCTGTTCTCTGTTCTCTATTCTCAGTTCTCAGTTCTATGTTCTCTGTTCTCAGTTCTCTGTTTTCTGTTCTTTGTTCTCCGATCTCTGTTCTCAGTTCTCTTTTATCTGTTCTCTGTTCTCTTCGAATTTAATCGACTTCATTTCAATTGTTTTCAAAGTGAAATATATTAAAATATATAGCAAAATTCCAGAACTTAATATTATTTAACTTCATTTCTATAGGATCTATAACTATAATTATGTATAGTAGGTCAACATATACTCTATTTTTTAAAAATAAATTTCAAAGGGTATTTTCGGGCTTGATGTTTGCAGATTCAATTTAAATGAAATCAACTGCAATATAATATTGTAACAATAATAATAAAAAGTTACAATCTTATTCAAATGAAATAGTCAAATTTTTAGGGTATTTACGCTTCGATCATATGACACACGTATCATAAGTATATATGCAAGTTTTAATCTAAAGATTATATTGTATTTATAGCACTTACCCTCGCAGGCGATGGCCTCCATTTGCTCATCATCAGCTGTGACTAGTTCCCAATCGGCGTCATTCTCGGCCAGACGCAGTGCAGCCAAATCCTCGAGCTGCTCTGCATTGACGTTCATGCCATAATAACCATCCTGACACTCCTGACACTTGACTCCCATGACGCCCAGTTTGCACTGGCATTGACCGCTGCTGGAGTTGCAGGTGTCCAGGACAATAGAGCCCAGTGGATCGCAATTGCAGGGCAGGCACTGTAGCTCCACATTGGCAAAGCCCACGTCGCAAGTGTTGCATTTCTGGCCGGCGTAGCGGGGTCGGCACAGGCACTGGCCATCGGTGCTATCACAGAGACCGCTCTCGGCGCCCTCGGGATAGCAATTGCAGGGTTCACAGCCGACGGCAGGATCACCCCAGTAGCCCAGTTTGCAGCGTTCACAGTGCCAGCCCTCGGTGTTGCCCAGGCAGGTGATGCAGATGCCGTCGGTGACGTTGCATGGGCCACCATCGCAGTTGCAGCGCTGGCAGCTGCTGCCCAGCTGCATGGGATCACCATAGTAGCCATCGTCGCACACCTGGCAATGATCGCCCGTATAGCCCTCCGGGCACTGTGTGCATATATATTCGGCGTGCTCGATCAGCTCGAATTGTGTATTCAGATCCATGTAGTTGTAGCTCTTCAGCTGGCAGCTGGGCGAGAAGTTGTTCGACTCCTCCGACAGGGGGCAGGCGCAGCGTCTGCAGTCATGTGGTGTTCCCTGCAGTGGATTGCCATAGAAACCGAGCTGGCAACGCTCGCAGCTGCAAGTGCAAGAGTGAGAACAGTTCAATAAGAGCAGGTGAAGGCGGGAGAACAGTTTTGTAAGTGTTGGAGAATGCATTAAGAGCAGTAGCAGGTGTGAGAAGAGATATTTCTGTTCGAGTGAGAACAGTCTGTTAAGCGTATATGTTGTGCGTGTCTTGGCTAAGTTGTGTGGTGAGTTTTTAGCACATGTGTGCACTATGGGTGGAAAACTAGACTGTGGAACTTGACTTGTATGCTGTTTGTGGATTGTATTTGGTAAGTGTCTTTGCTATGTGCTGTTTGTTATTATAAGTTTAAGTTCTAATGTCAAATTTAAATATATATTAAATAAAATTTATACTTTTTTGTTAATAGATATGAAAACTAAAATATAACATTCATAAATAAATTATGGGTAATTTCTTTTAATGAAGCAACTCAATTTAATTAGACACAATGCAAGTGCAAAGCGATTGTAGATGTAACTTGAATTGTATGCTGTTTGTGGATTGTATTTGGCGTGTGTCTTTGCTAAGCACTGTTGAAAATGTTGTTAACATTTAAATTTAAAATGTAAAGTTGCATAAAAATAAAATTTATAATTTTTTTTATAGATTTGAAAATGAAAATATTCAATTTAACAATATATATTAAATAAATTCTGTTTTATTAAACATATTTTTGGTTTAAATCAACTAGAAAATATGCAAACTCAAAGCAACAACATGATTCGATATGAATATTGATATACTTTTAACAGCGACAATATCATAATCAATACAATCGATATATTTACATTTAGTCCACGTTAATCGATTATAATATTTTGTTGCCTTTCAATAAGTATATTAATTTGTACCATTGATTAATTTAACTAATATGTCAAAAGAGAACTATCGATTTATCGATTTTATATCGTTTTAGATCACTCACCGCTCTCCGTAGGTGTTGTGCATGCAATCGCCGCAGTTGCCGCTCTGCAGGTCACACGAATTGGAGTGGCCATTGCACGGACAGGGTATACACTTGCCGAGCAGCTGATGATCCGTGGAATTCTCATAGATGCGCTTGTAGCCAAAGGAACAGCCCTCGCACGAGAGACCCGTATATCCCGGTGGACATAGGCATTGCTCCACCATGGAGCTCGCACTGCCACCCAGTTCCACACCACCCGAATAAATGATAGCACGCTCCAGGGACGTTTCCACCTGATCCGTGTGATAGGCGGCTCGTATGAGTAGCGCATCCAGGGAGACGAGCACTGATAGAAACTGTGAACGGGTGACGGCTTCACCATGATAGGCGCCGCCTTCGGTGCGTCTGAGTCGCGTCTTAATGTCCTGAATGGCAGGCGGCACGTGGTACCAGCCCTCCTCGGTTAGTGTCACATTTAAGGATGCCTCCAAGCCCTCGAAGGACTCATCCGCATAGGCAATCTTCAGGCCGTTCTTGCCACAGAGTATAACGTTGGGTCCCGTGGTTGGTTTGCCCGAAGTATCGCCGCGCATTACCACCCACTCGAGTTGTAGCTGCAGCCGTGATCCGTAACTGGTCAAACGATTGCCCAGATAACCTACCGGTGCCTGCCAATAGATGGCCTCCACTTCGTCTAGTTCATTGCCAAAGATTAGGCGCCGCTGATCCGCATCCACAGTGATTGCTATCGATTGCTGTCGCTGTATATCGGTGAGTTTCCAATCGTTCAACGTCTCGAATGCCAAAGTCTGCAACTTTGCACTGTGACAGCTCTCCGACACATGGGAGCACCAGCAGCGGCTGCAGCCCTCCGGTTTAACCTCATCCAAGTCATAATAACCGGCGGCACACTCCGAGCACGTCGCGCCCTGAACGTGCTGCTTGCACTCACAGCTCCCAGCACAGGCGCTGCCCGCCACCGTTCCACGCGCATCGCACTCGCAGCGTCGGCAATCGTCGCCATAGTGATTGGGCGCGCATTCCTCACACTGGTGACCCTGTAAATTAATCGATAACGATTATAAAATCGATTCTTATTACGGAAAAGTATTTTAAAAATTTTAATGGCATTGTTAGATTCAACAATATTTACTAATTTTTGTTTAATAATAACTAGCATATATCGATAAATATCGATCGTTTTAATCGATCGTATTAATAAACCAATTGTATTATTGTATATTTCGATTGCAGAGTCAATTGTTAAATGATTACAGTACTTTTATTAATCAATATTTAAAAGTATTTGGAACTACTAGTAATCGATTACTCTATTGCATCATCCGTAAATCGATGATATTATTAATATTTTGAAAGCGTTATCAAACAATCGATTGTAGAAACGACAAAACTTTTACTTTATCTATTAATATTTAGCAGATTACATTGATTAATCGATGTTTAAAAATACAAAACAACCGTTAATCGATAAATTGTTGATTGATAAATCGATTATATTAATAGTTCAACTGTTAATCAAAAAAAAAAAAAATGATCTTCGATAATTATAAATTATATAATCTCATATTGAGCAACACTTACTTGAAAACCCTCTAAACACTGACACGCCCCACCCACCGGAGCACAGTTGCCCGTGGATCTCTGCGGATTGCAGGCACAGGGTAGACAGGGTTCGCTTGGCGACGCATCCAGGTCTCTATAGTGTCCTCCCGTACAGAATTCGCATTCAGTGCCCGTGGTATTATTCGTGCAGTCCTGACAGATGCCACGATCCATGTAGGCATCGTAGGTGCAACTCTGGGCATGGCCATTGCACTGACAAATCTCACACTCGGCAGCCAGGCGGTACGGACGATCCTGGAACAGAGGACAGCACTGCTCACACTGTGCTCCGCATGTGTTGTGCTGGCAGATGCACTGCAGCGGCGCCGTATTCTCTGTCCCTGTTCCTGGCAGCTCCTGAGTGCGCTCTGCATGGCCGTTGCAGTCGAGGCGTGCACTGACGCGAAGTTGCTTGAGACTGTAGAAGCTGCGCTTCTCCAGTGACTGTGAGTCGAGTAGCCAGTCGACGCTGTTGTCTAGATTGGCCGTCGAATGCATACCCTGTAAACGTATGCGCATAAAGCGCGCTGTGATGAACTGCATCAGTGCGGGCGTCTGTTCCAGAGCACCCGGTCGATTCTTTAGCATCGACACATGCAGCTCCCCATTCTCCAGAGGCAAAGGCTTCGAGAATTGTGTGGAACATATAACCTCGCTGTCGTTTTGGAACACGTACTTGCCATTTTGACCAGGCAGATTATAGCGCCGCCTGCAGTCCGCATCGCTAAGTCCAAAGTACTGCCAGGGCTCATAGATGACACCATCCAGAGATTTCTCCAAGATCCACGATGCAGGACGCGGAGAATTCGCTGATTTCAGCATAACGAAAAAGATTTGATAGGTCTGCAAAAGAAAAAGAGAATATTTAAAAATTAAATATCCAACAGTAGATACTAGCTCGACAATAGGGACCCTGTTTTAGTATTTTTCGAGCATAAAAGTATTTTTGGGTCAGAATAGTAATTTTGGATTAATATGGTTTTTCGGTGCGGTATAGTATAATATTTTCGGTGTTGTATAGTATTATCGATAACCGATTTCTCAAATAAATATAGATAATCGATATCG